>JABAJX010010026.1:0-22685 GCA_018221735.1 Termitomyces sp. K1Aa
AGTACTCAATAGACTTTGGATCTCCCTCTGCCAGTTGTGTGATTGTGCCACAGCCTCCAGAGGTTGCCCTTACAAAGTCAATGTATGATGCATTGAAGGAGTCCTTGGAATACATTCACATGTGATTGGTTTCTTTGTTTTAATAACATTACATAAGCATTTGTCTATACAAACATTCAATTTTCAGGATTCAAGATTTAAAGTTCCCACAAACTTTAACCATATACGGCTGAGGACAAGACTAAGCAAATGGCAATATAAGAAAGTGGAAGGATACGATTTTTGAAGACACAAACCAGAGATGACCAGCAAACGGCAATATAAAAAGCGGATGGATACAATTTCCTGCTACTCTGTAGTGGGTTTTGGGGAACAAACAAAATTTTCCCAAACACTGTTGTCTCAGCAGTCAATCACGTGAACCATGACGACATTCTTTATTTAGCTTTCTTGTTCTCCTATTTTGTCTTTGGTTTAACCTCCTTTTTCTTTGACTCAAGAATAATGCCATTTTTGTCCTTGTCACTCTTTCCTTTCCACCATGCCTGTCTATAGCACTTTTGGAGTATCTGGTAATTTTCTGCTTATATCTGTCCCCTTTCTAGCTCACTGAAGTTACAGTTCCTCACATCCCAGCTGATTACACGTACAATGATTTTGTCCCAACGTTTTCCCATAGTATGTCTGTCTGAGACCTGGACACTTTCTCCAAATCTTGCCCTGGCTACGTCCAGCGCTTTGTGGTCAAGAAGATATCCTTGGTACTCACCAATGTTGGGCTTCTTCCTCATCACACAATGGACCTTCTTGCCTCTTCCAAATCTGTTATTTCTGGCTCATTTGTAGTTGCACTGCTCTTTCCTGAGTCTGCATTTAGCCCAGATGATGTAGACTTTTACGTCCCTTTCAAAGCAAAGGAAATGTTTCTTGAAGATACAGTGAACCTCTCCCTCATCTATTATTACTATAGACGTTCATGGTTACAGCAGACTCGGCCACATCGACTCTGTTTACACCATCACTCAACCTCATGCGAAGACACTCAATGTTGTTGTCTCTAGCAACAACAACTTGTTAACCCCTATCTTCCACTTTCATTCCACTTGTTGTGTTCAATTTCCTCTCCACCACAGATATCTACTGCACCTACCCAGAGCTCACTTTCAATCGATGCTCACTCATCAAACATGTATGTAGGGTGGATGCCATATGCCCCCTTACTTTGCGCCGTGTTGATGATGGGTCGGGTGTTTTGTTTCCATTCACATGGGTAGTTGGACTTGATGAGCAGCACTCAGCTGTATGATGGCCATATTTGTTGTCACTTCAAGATGTGCCCTTTTACGGTGCGGCATGCGAGGGATGGAGGGGGTCTGCACTACTTCTTGGATGGTCTCACAGGCTATAATATTCAAACTGCTCTGAAGTTGAGGGGCTTTTCACTACTGCAAGCTGGGATCTAAGGAGTGGGTTTATGTTCTAGTAAATTTGTGTATTACACGCTAGAAAGGAATGTAAGAAGTGGTGGGTAGCGGGCTCTGTGGTAGTCAGGGCACCCTTCGTCGCTTATTTTGAAGACAGTCACGAAAGTAACCAGACAAAACTCAAGCGGTATAAGCGGTCACATGGCTACGATTTTTGAAGACAAAAGCCGCACAGTAAAACCTCGATCTTATCAGATCTCGGAAAAAGTGCGCCCGCCTTTCCTTCTGCGATGTTCATATTGGACTTTTCCCATTATCAATTCGGTTGTAACAGGATTAGGCTCTTGTGCCCTTGGTAGGCGGCTCATCCCGTGTTTCTTCTCCTACTTACCGATACTTTTTGCTTGATAACAAGCACTATACAAGTGGTACTGTCAGTTGGAGTTTCGATCATCGGCCATGTTACATAGCAAGTCAGTCCAGCCTATGAATTACACGGCTGATGTCGTGTATGTATCAAGTGACAGTGAACCACAATCTTCCCGCAATTATAAATAGCCTCACTTCAATTGCAGCGTGAACATCCGGATCCTCGGTCCTTTTATCTCCTCGCGATTCCACGCAAACAACCTTTTTCTTATAAAGGCAGGCGTGCCACGGTGAGAGTATTGACCCACTTCGACTGCTGTTACCGAACGATTGAACCTGATTCGACAAAGCATCACTCTGATTGGCGCAAATGGTGTCTGAAAATGCCATTCACGCGATTGACATTCTCTGCGTCGCCCTTGGTTTATTCATTCTCAACAAATTTGTTCATCGTACTAAACGAAAAGGCCCCCTCCCTCCTGGTCCAAAAGGGTATCCCTTGATTGGCAATGTGCTGGATATACCTTCCAAGCAACAATGGGCGACATTCAGTAAATGGGGCGAACAATACGGTGAGTGTTGTTCGATAGTTATCGTTGACTGCCATAAATCAGTTTTCGTAGGCAAGATATGTTCAGTTACCGTCTGTGGACAGATTATGGTGATTCTCAACTCGGCTCAAAAAGCCAACGAGATGCTTGAGAAGAAGGGCCTGATCTATTCTGATCGCCCTGTATTACAAATGGTTGGGAACCTCGTCGGCTGGCAGAATTCCCTCCCCGTCCTGTCTCATGGAGATCGTTGTCTCCGCCACCGCCGTTTGTTACGCGAAGTTATTGGAAGTAAGGCTAGCATGAAGCAGTTTAATTATATTGAGGAGGCCGAGACGCATAGATTTCTTTCTCGTGTCCTTGAAAAACCGACGGACCTTGATAAACATATTCGACAGTAGGTTTTCCTTCAAGGCTCCACCGTTGTTGTACCTCATGAGATTTCTTTCAGCATGACAGGAGCTATTATCACTCGAATAACATATGGCTACGAGGTCAAAGAGAAAGATGATCCCTTTGTGGAGCTTATCGACAAAACTATGTCTCAATTCTCTGTTGCCGCAACTCCAGGTCGGTATATGGTCGATGTCCTTCCACAACGTAAGTTTATACTTTCTGCTTCGTGGACGAAACAAACCTTCTGTCAATATTAATCTCCATAGTGCGTCATGTTCCTGCTTGGTTCCCTGGAGCTGGTTTTAAGAGGAAGGCAAGAGAGTGGGCCGCTACTCTAGCCGAAACGGTCGATCAACCTTTCAATTTCGTGAAGCGCGAATTGGTAAAAACACACGACGCGCCTTCAGTCTTTCGTCTCACTTTTTCAAAGGCTGCAGGTACAGCACCGATTTCATTTGTTTCCAGCCTCTTAGCAAGGGAAGATATGTTTTCGAAGGAGGAGGAGGACATCAAATGGAGCGCATTCGTATTATATGCCGGTACGTCAGAATTGATCTATGTATCCTCGACTTAGTTTTGATGTTGTAACTTGTGTGGCTGTCAAGGTGGTGCTGACACCGTAAGTGCCCGGTTTGTCGGTTGAACTTACAGTAATATGTACCTCTTTCTTTAGACGGTATCCGCGATATATTCATTTTTCCTGGCCATGGCACTGAATCCTGAGGTTATGAGGAAAGCTCAAGCAGAGATCGATTCAATCATCGGTAATGATCGGCTTCCTACACTCGAAGACCGCGAATATCTACCATATATAGACGCCCTCACAAAAGAGGTTTTTCGATGGAATGTGGTTGCTCCGTATGGTAGATAGCTATGACCTTTACCATCTTTCTGCATCTTACTTTGATGTACAGGCTTTCCGCATCGATCGACGGAGGACGACGTTCAAGATGGTTACTTCATTCCAAAAGGGACTACTGTAGTGGTCAACTTGTGGTGAGTAGTAATCATGATGTACCTACAAGATACCTAGTTCAACTAACATCTTTCATCTATAGGGGAATTCTACATGACCCTGGTGTCTATGCTGATCCGCTTACCTTTAACCCAAACCGTTTCATCGGGACTGAGGGCCAAGCAGTTGAACCCGACCCTCGCAACATTTCCTTCGGTTTTGGAAGACGGTATGATATAATCAAGGACTAATTCCTGCTGCCAACTTTCTCATCTGTTTCAAAGTATCTGTCCAGGTAACCTCAAATCTGGTGACCAGCACTGCTCTTGACGATCGATTGACTGACGTTCGGTCAGGTTTGCACCTCGCCGACGCGTCGGTATTCATCTCGTGTGCAATGTCTCTGGCTGTTTTTGACATAACTAAGTTCGTCGAGAACGGTATTGTCATTGAACCTGTGCATGAGAACACTGACGGAACGATAAGGTATAACAGTTTAGTTGGTCTACTTCTCTGCCATAGGATCTAATTTTTCACTTGGCAGCCACCCAAAACCCTACAAATGTTCAATCAAACCTCGCTCCCAGAAAGCTGCCTCGCTGATCGAAGTTGAAGACCACTGAAGCGGTGTGCTTACATTTTGTGACTGTTCTCGTGCCAGGTGCTCGTCTTACGTTAGAGTAAGAGACCCTGGGTTCTGCGGTTGAACTTAGACTAATGTACCACCTCAAGAAAGCATCATTTCGTGTTATCGCGCTCATCCGTTTGAAACTCAAACATCAGTTAAAATGTAGTATGTCCAAGGCACAACAAGGTTTTGACTACATAGTACTTTGTTGTGTGACTGACAAGGTAAAAATCACTTCTCATTCCTACGAAGCCGGCGCTGAGGTGTGCAAGCACCGATTCGAGCTTGAGTTTCTTGCTATTTGATCAGGAAGTATGCATCATGGGGTGCTTTGTCACAAAATCCGTGTTCATAAATGAAATCAAACGAGAAAACAGCGCTACTAGTCCTATGAGTCATGTCATTACAATAGAGAGATCAAAAGGGACAACAAATAATCAACTATACAGAGAGCACGAGGAGAGAATGAATATTCCACAAGATATGAAATGAATTGACCTATGTATCCGCCCCACAATAAAGGCCCCATCCTTTCAATTATCGGATTTGAGCTCGGCCTTAGCTGCCTTTCTTTGCCTCCGAGCCTAAACATTAGAAAAATAGAAAAATGAGGTCATGCAAACCCAACAAAAATCGCCGTGACATACTCTAGCACGAGTTCTCGCGCCTCGACCTAACTGTTCTTCCGCATTATCGTCTTCCTCGTGATCTGAAGGTTCAGGCTCGGGAGCCTTTTCTGGAACATCGTCATCGGTATCCTCATCCGTTGACGGCTCATCTTCAGATTCGTCTTCAGATTCTTGTCTTTTCTTGGTCCGCGTTCTCCTAATGACAAGGTCTCAGCGTCAATGGTTTGGTACATCAAGACAACGTACTTGGCAGACCCGTTCGACTTCGTTGCAGGAGCTTTGCGCTTTACCGGAACCTTCCTCTCCTTCTTACAAGAAAGTTCACAATGTTTTACTCGAGAAATATCAAATGTTATACCTTGTTATTCGAAAAACCGCCTAACCAAGATATAGTTTCTTCCGTCAAATAGACCGTCTTGGCGATCTAAAGAAGGAGAAATGGTAAGGCGTAAGCGAAACCGAACGGATAGAAGAGAGGCTCGCCTCTTTCGCTGCCTCTACGTTAGGAAGTGGTCGAAGAATATCAGCTGGTAACCGGACTTTGACAGGATAACTAGGGATAGTCCAAGATCGGCCAGCCGCACGAATTTTGATCAGTTCTTGCGCAAGCTCTGAAACAACATATAGATTCTAGCCCAAGCATCAGCAAAAGTTGGAATCATTTCAAATTCTCGTACCTCTGTATATGTGTGTGACTCGGCATCACGGACAGTTTTGCCCTTTTGAGCAATATGGTAAAGTAGAGAGATGTTTTCAGAGGTCACAAGCAGGTCGATATACAACTGGAGGTACCTGCAAGGAAAATTTGATCAGGTCATGAGAAATGAAAGACAGTGGAAACTGACTTGGCGATCTCAAGCAAATCCTCATGAGTTTTGCCGAAATCTGGATGGTGGGCTAAGATATGTAGCAAACGGATGAAGGTCATTTCCAGGTGTTCTGTTTTGATGTCTGAAATGACATTAGGGTCCTGGAGATTTTGACGAAGGAGTACTCAAGTACCTGGTCGCATAATCTTCAATGCTCCTGAAACGTATGACGACGCCTGAGGCATGAAATAGAAATCATTCAATGGCAAGATTTGAACGCAATCGCTACATTAGCTCACCATCACCTTCACGTCATTCTCTGGGTCGTGCGCAGTGAGAAATAGAATTATGTTAAATCGCGGTGGAAGCTTGCGTGGCTGCAACAACGAGACAAGTTTAGAAAGAAATGTTATTCGAACGTTAAAGCACGAATCCTTGAAATCAAAAACCTAGTCAACACGGGACATTGCTGTGATCCCATAGATACACATACCTGGACTGTAAACGCCAACTTCGAGAACTTGGACGCAATTGTCTGCGCATAAAGGTCAACGGTGGAAAGATGAAGCAACGAGACCGCTGCTTGGAGACGCATCCGTGACATGACCGTCGGACTGCATTTCACGATCAACATCAGCACCCCAAGTATCCAAAAGAATCACTCACTCCTCCCCAGCTTTGCCAGTAAACGATCCACTATACTCAAGAAGCGTTGCAAGCATCTTGAAAACCGGGGTAGATATCTCCACCGCCTTCTCGTCCGCCGCATGCGCAAGACAGCGATACCTGAACACCTTGAGCGCCAGTATCTTAGCCCGTATGATTAATGGCACATCCTCGTCATCAGCCCATTCCTCATCCACATCCATTTCGTCCTTCATTCATCCATTCAATTGTAAGAGGGAGGAACTTGGAGATTGTATGGAGTAGCCTTACGGGATCAAGTAGTGTAGGCACCATGAGGACCTTCTTTAGCAAGAAAGTTGTAATAACGTCACTTTTGTGCTCAAACGCCGTTGGTGCGAATCGTGCAACTTGCGCGAGGGCTGCGATGGGTGCTACGAGCTCATCGGGTTCGCGAGAAGACAATTCTTCTACCAGAGACTATAGGGAAAGTAATTAGAAACCGGGGAAAGAAACAAGGTTACGAAAAGGGGTTCACTTCAACGAGTGATGTGCTCGCTTCAGCATCGCTTGATACAGCAATAATTCTAGCCGCGAACTTGGCCATTCGCGGATTCGATTGAAGAGCAAACCGCTTGATACGGTCCTGCGTTCGCCTCAAAAAAAGGCCAGTCAAGCCCACATCAAAACCTCGAATGAAAAGCACTAACTTATCCGTTGGAGCCAGCTTAGGATCCCAGTGCAACACCCCCGCCAACGCATGCAAACACGTTTCCACCGCGCTCGCATTTTTCTCATCGGCAATCGCCTTGGTGAGCTCACCAATGTGGGACTTGTACAACGCAGGTGAGTGCTTTGATACGAATTTGAGGAGGATTAGTGGATGGGTGTTAGTATGTGACTGCCCCTTTGGCAGACGTTTGATGAGTGTGGGTATGGATGATTGGTTGAGGATTCGGAAGCTTGAGCGTCGAAGGAGGGTGAGCAAGGTGGTTGCATTGTTCGGGGCTTGTTGTTCCACTCTGCGTTGGAACTCGTTCTGATGGCCATATGTGAGATGAAAAGAGTAAGATTAACGGCGGCAGAGGTTTTCTTTACCGTCGCTTTGACGAGACTTTTCAGGTCAGTTTGAGGGTCCATACAGATTTTCAGGAGCTTGTAGAGTCGACTTTCGTTAAGCTTGGCGAAAGCCTCGAGGTCTTCTTTGGCTTTGACAGGATCGGGAAAGCTACCTGCAATACAATTGGCGCTTCAGAACTTGAATCGACGATTACAAGACACCGACGAACGAGCGATGTGTTTAATGAAGCTATCGAGGCGTTGCGTGATCATTTCCTCATTCTCATCGATGATACCGCCCTGGAATCAAGGACATGTCAGTAAAAGATTAGAAAGGAGAGAAAGCTATCACGAACATTATTCTTGATGCACGCCTCCAAAAAATGGTCGTACGCATTTGGCCGGCTGAAAGACCAGAATATTGACTGGTGACTCAGGGAATATATTCACCTACTTACACTTGCTTGAGAGTCGTCAACGCCAGCAATGCGTTGGTTTCCTTGTCTTCGAGATACTTCATCGTATGCAGCAGCCTATCTGTCCACGCCACTTCATCAACTTCTCCGCCTTTCGAAGTAGACAGTGTCGATGACGAAGGAAGGGGGAATATATGCTCTTTAACGACCTGATCCACAATCGACCTTGCAGATTACGGATGTAAGCCTATCGCCGGAGTGAAGCTGAACAATGGTCGTACCGGACTTCATTACTAATCGTAATCATATGCAGTAGAGCATTAGGTATCCATGAAAACTGCTTGATTGCTAGTGGTTCGTTGTTCTCGCTGTGAAGAACCTGTCAGGACCGGAATAAATACAAGTCGCCCACCATATACACGTACATCTCCGGATATGCAAAGTTGTACAACTTGCCCAAGCTGGTCAAGGCTTCAACGCGAACAGAATACTGTCCAGTGGATACAGTGAGACAGGTTCCGCGAATATAAAGCGACAGTGTTTGTACACACCTTCTTATCCACCCCGCGTTCTGCCACTGCACGTAGTTGCGATTCAGAGACATGATGTAACGCAGTCTCGTAATCCAGTTGACCATACATCTTGCATGTCGCCGCCCGAACCTTATCATCCGGATCGACTAACTTCGACAGAAGCGCTTCTGCATGAACATGAGTCAAAGTAAAACGAATCACAAAAACATTGGGCGGTGTGACAACTTACCTTCAAGAATTTCCCTCTGGTCAAACAGATTGACAAGTAGCCTTTTCGCTGCCTCTACAAACTTCAAACGGACCGGTACCGCCTTGTCATTTTTCCGTAGTTCCCACACTGTCCATGTCGAAGGGTACTTCTTCACCAGCTCCGCACCGCCCTTGTCCCCGAACATCTCACCTAGAACCTGAGTGGCAATCAGCCGCAAGCTAACTTCCTCGACGCGCAGCTCTTCCTCCAGCTGTGGTATGACACTATGCAAAAGCCCCGGACATGAGTGGTTGAGACGTTTGATAAGCTCGTGTGCCGCGCGGATCTCGTTAAGGTCGTCGTCTTGGGAGTTTGCCACGATTATGTCTGTAAAATGCTGGGAGACGTGTCGTTGGAGCTTGTCGGCGGTTGTGTTGCAGACTTGGACTGCTAGTCGATGTCCAGCTTGTTCTATTCGCTAGAGTAACGTGTCAAGACGTATGTAATGATGGAGCTCAAAATTAAAGGAAAAGTAGATCATGGTTGCTAGAAGGTCACGCAGGGAATGATGATGGAAGATAGTTGGGCAAGGGTTGCACGATTTGACCAAAGGAGACGTACCAGATTGGTCTCCATGAATTGAGACAAAAGTACCTCCAACGCCTCATTTGGAAACACTTGTGCCTCGTCTATGAGAGCAACTAGAATGTCCGCCATAAATATTTCGACTTTCTTGGGCAAGTCGCGTTTGACGACGTTGAAAAAGTCGCGAAAGATCTCTGCCATGAGTTCCTCCGCGTTTGGCAAGTCGCACACGAGCACGACGCTCTTTACTGTTGACAGAGATTCCAATAAATGAAAGTATTCGTTGTAATATGATGCATCTGCGCCCTTGAGTCCGTTGGTAAGTTGACGAAAGAAGAATTGGAAGATGTCACGGAGCTCGGCTTGGGTATACGGTGCATCGGGGGCATAGAGCCTGAGGATGTCTGCCAGACAGCATGCAGCATAAGCCTTCACGCCACGATCCTTGTGCAGAAGAATGGAAGTGTTGACGAGCTCCTTGCGCGCGCTGCCGAGGGAAGTGGTGTCGACGAGGTCTTGATCAAGCGCAGCGAGCTCTGTGTGGAGAGCCTTGAGCTTCTTGAGAAGGGCATCTGTGGAGAGGCCTTTGCCCGTGAGCTTGTCGTGGAATGCGAGCTTTTTCTTGGGCGAGGGCTGGGCAGCATGGCGGGTCTGAACCATCGTTGTAGAGAGAGAAGCGCGTGCACGCGTTGTTTGCCTTTGTTCCGCCAAATAATTTCTTCCACCCTCCATGTCCAAGGCCGTCCCTGCCAAAAGGAGCCTCCCGTCCAAGGAGGCGACGCTCTTCAAGGAGCTGCTTACCCTCTACGAGACAAGACAGCTCAAGAAGGGCCTCAAGACCGCTGATCAAATTCTCAAGAAGTTTCCTGAGCATGGCGGTGCGTCCGACACTCGTGCCAACTCACTACATGTGCGCTGATCCTTCCTGAAGAAACATTATGCATGAAAGGGCTCGTTCTGACTCATATGGGAAAGCGGGATGAGGGAATAGACCTCGTCAAGAAGGGCGTCAGACTCGACTTGACATCCCACATCGTTTGGCACGTCTTTGGTCTCATTCAAAAAGGAGAGAAAAACTATGAAGAGGCGTTAAAGTCGTATACACAAGCATTACGTTTCGATAAAGTACGTCCGATACCGAATAAATGCCAATATACCTATTCGATCTCTGGCCGGACAGGAAAATCTGAACATCCTGCGTGATGCGGCTCAACTGCAAACTCAACTACGATTATTCGATGCACTAGTGGAAACGCGGCATACTCTTCTCAGAATACGGCCGACTCTCCGTCAACATTGGATTGCATTAGCTGTCGCTTATCATCTGAATGGCAACCTCTCGGAGGCAAGGAAAACGCTTGAGCATTATGAACGGACCTTGAAGGTGTGAAACCACCCTCGACTCGCTTGGCCCAAATTTTCTTACCTTTGGCATGAGAACGTGGCTGATTATGACATTGAACACTCGGAAACTCTCCTCTACCATGTCCGTATCCTAGAGGAGATGGAGGATTACTCCGAAGCCCTTTCACTCCTCGATGTGAATTCCAAATCCCGCGCCATCGTAGACCGTACTGCGATCATGGAATACCGGGGTATCTTACTATAATGCAAACTTTCTACCCTTTCTCACTCGTCTCCAGCTCGACTGCTTTCCAAACTACATTCAGACGAAGCAGAACACGCATGGCGCGCGCTGATTGAGCACAACCCTGATTCCTACGATTATTATCGTGGATATTTGTCAAATCAGGGTTTATCGCTGGGTGCGACCATAACTCGACTCAAGCCGCCCTCTTACCAATTGACTGATTGATACAGAAAACCCAAGCTCAGAAGCTCTCGACATTCTCCGACAATTCTCATCCCAACTCCCCAAAGCTGCTGCTCCACGGCGCCTAGCCCTCACCATCGCCACCGGCGACGAATTCCGCGATCTCGCAAGATCCTATCTCCTATCCGGCCTAACAAAAGGCATTCCCTCCCTCTTCGTCGATGTCAAATCTCTGTATTCCAGCACCTCGAAACGCGACATCATCGAAGAAGTCGTCGAAGCTGCTTTGGTCGAATTCACACCCTCTTCCGAGGCATCCTCTTCATCAGCAGAAGGCACAGATCCAACAACGTACCTCTGGACCGTCTACTTCCTTGCACAACACTACTCCTACCTCGGACGCCCGAAAAAGGCTCTGGAGACAGTTGAAATTGCCCTCGAACATACACCCACTCTACCCGAGCTCCACACATGCAAAGCACGCGTATTGAAACGTGCAGGCGACTTGTTGGGCGCTGCGAAATGTGTAAACGACGCCCGGCTGTTGGACGGTCAGGATAGGTTCTTGAATACCAAGTGCGCGAAATACTTGCTGAGGGCGGGATGCATCGAGGAAGCGAGTAATCTGCTTGGACTGTTCACCAAGGTTTGCGGATTTGTCACTTCCAATAGTTTTTCTTACTAGTGATACTGATGTTATGCCCATTCTAGAAAGACGCAGTGAGCCCTGGATCTGATTTAGAGGACATGCAGTCGTTTTTGTATTTGTTAGAAGAAGCGGATGCGCATTACCGGAATGGGAAGCTGAATCTGGCGTTGAAGAAATACCACGCAGTCCAAAAGGTGTGTCCTGCATAACCTTCAGAAGCTGATCGAGACTGAAATCGTTTCCCTCAGATTTTCAACGAGGTAGAAGACGACCAGTACGACTTCCATGGGTACAATTTACGCAAGTTTACTCTCAACATCTATATGAAGTATGCTCTATCCCCTTTTTGCCTCATTTCATCCCTTACCCTCGTTTCAGACTGATGAAGTGGGAGGATCGGTTACGATCACATCCGGCCTATGTCAAAGCAGCGCTTTCAGCCTCCCGAGTAAGTCCCATGTTTTTATGTGATTTTCAGAAAAGCGCTAATATTACCAGATATATCTCGCCATCCACGATGACCCTTCAATAGCCACTGATATCACATCTTTACGTGAGAATACTTGCATATTCTACTTGGTGACACAATTGAGGAAACAACGACATTTAGCGCAACTATCGGGTGCTGAGAAAAAGGCAAAGAAAAAGGCCAAGAAGGCCGCACAAAAGGTTTCAGAGGAGCCTAAGAAAGGTATCGAGGCTTTTATTGTGGAATCATGATTTGTGTTGATTCAGAATGATCTAGGCCCAACACCATCCGCCAACGAGGACAAAGGTCTCGAACCCGCTCAACCAAAGGACGACGACCCAGAAGGTCTCAAGCTCATCGGCGTCTCCGATCCTTTGGAGCAGGCCGCCAAACTCCTTCAACCCCTTACCACCCTCGTAACTAATGATCTCGACGTCTGGAGTGTCGTATACGACGTTGCGATCCGTCGAAGTCCGTTCCACTTCCACTTCTAGTTCCCCAAGCCAAACAAATTTACCACTTTCAACAGAAAAATACCTACAAGCTCTCCAAGCCCTCAATCATGCGCGCGCGCTAAACCCGGAGCATCCAGATGTCCACATCCGTTCCATGCACTTCCGACAAACGATAGATGCGCTATCAGAAGAGCCGTCAGCGCCCATCGGACCTTTACTCAAGGAAGCCGCGCAGAAAGTCGTGCCTGAGGGCCTTTCAATACTTACGTTCAACGGACAATACCTCCAGCGTCACGCCTCTGACCCACTCGCGGCCCTCGCGGCTGCAAAGGTGGCACACAGCTTGAAGGAACCGGTGCAGGAGGTTGAACAGCTTGTTTTCGGTGTCCTTGGGCAGGGTTTGGAGCTTGATATCCCTGTGCGTTTTTGTCAACTTTGTCTTTCTTGATGAATCGGTGACTAACTTATGTGAAAATCGTGGACTGTAGGCGGCGCTTAAAGTCTCGGAGTTCTTGACGGACATCAAGTCGGGAAGGGTGGAAGAGTTCCGCGGTGCCTGCGATTCACGGTTTGAAATTTCGACCGTGTTCATACCCGTGGCTGGGTTGGAGGCTCTGAAAAAGCGAATTTTGTCTGGAGAAGAGGAGGAGAAAGAGGATGATATCCTTCCTGCCTGAGTTGTATGTCGAAATTAGATATTTAGAACTGAATCTGACCACTTGACTCTTCTCCTTCTCCTTATACCTTACGAGCGACTCTCATGACTCGCAGTGGCATCTTCATGGCGACGGGCCAGATAAGGGATACGGAAGGTTGAAAACGTGTTCCCTTTCTGCGGGGAAATTGTCGACGAATGGACAGTAGCTGTCATCATCATCATATGTACATGCCTCGCAGGTACATCTGTCGAAGCCGAGCCTACGTTCCATATACCATCTCGTAGCGAAGGTGACAAAAGTGTCAAACGGCTAATCCATTCACTTGTCCCAAACAATTCCAACTTGTTGTAATATTGACGGTTACATCTTTTATGTAAATTGTGGATCGTTACTTACTTCAGTAACCAGGCTCCGATGGGAACCGTTCGAGCCAGGGTGTGCTTAGAAACCGTGATTCACATCCGCGAGGCTTGAAACGAAGCTTGAAAGAGAGGAGTTGGGGAGAGACCGTGATAGACCGTGATGTGAACCACTGGGAAGAAACTGCAGGAATTACATCATCGAGCCAAGTATAGGTTCGTAAACTTTGGACATTTCTTTCTTCACCCCACTTTGTGGACGAGCCTGAAGCTGGTTGGCGCCCAGCTGGCTCAATTAAGATACTTCTTAGCAAGAAGCTTCTTATTATGACCTCAAGTCCACTATCACTCTGCAAAGAGGTAATCATCTAACCTATTGTTTCCTGCCAGTTGGAGGGGCAATATCGAACTTCCAGCCATTAATAATGCATGGATGGAGTCGCACACACTCGTTTGGAAAATCAAATTCGCTTGCGCCCCTGGTCACCCGTTTTTGAACTGGACGGGCAACTTTTACTCAAATTGGTCACAACCAACAGGCGCTAATCTCACATCAATCATGCACTGCCAGGTGACTTGGCTCATGGCAAAACACCCTGGTTTCGAAGCGCCGTGCACTACACTTCACACTCGTTCCTGACCTCAACTTTCAACTATTCTCTCTGTGGACCCTATGGACTTCGTTCAAAGTAATACATCGCCCACTGAACGCCAACAGCAACACTCAGAAAGCAATCTGTACTTGTCTGAACGACTTGTTGGACAAGATGAGCGCCTAGACTATCTTGTCAATCTTTTTGAGCAGCTCCAGCTTGCTACTGTCGACACTTGTGACCCAGCTTTGGATCTACTGACGTTCGCCCAGACGGCATACTACTTCGCTGTCATAATGAAGAAAAAAAGAACTCCAAAACCAGTCGAAAAAAATGAGGTACGTGGAGTTCGAACGCCTACGAGCTACTTAGGACCTTATGATTGCTCGCAGCCCTCTGTATCAGAGAAGCGGCAAGGCAATAAACGCAAGATTTCTTCTACTTTATCAGACCGTCAAGCCGGTTTCGAAGAAATTTGGCCAAATAAACAGGTATGTACATGATTACATGTGTATCAGCCTTTTGGAACAGGAATCGACAATCCTTCACTCTTCAGGTTTTTGAGCTTCCACCCAAGCAAAAACGTAATCGTTTCGAGGTTCAAGCTATGAGTATGACGAACGAAGAGATCATTGGAACGAGTTCTCATGTCCAATATCCCTTCCTCCAGGGATATTCTCTCATTCGTCAACAGACCAGTCAAAATCTCCGGTCCAATTTCAATACTACACGTTCTACTCTGGAAATTGATCTCCGTAACTCCCGATTATATGGCCCTTCCCTCGGATCACCTGAGTTCGGGGTGGAGGAATTCGATACCGGTATTAACAGTCCTCTTAGTGAAGACGATATCATCATATCTGAGGATAGTGAGGCTATTGGCCTTGTCTACCTCGTAGATCGGGATACTCTAACTCGTAATCCCCTGCATGCGCATGAACTCAATATTGGAATCATTCTCGAACCATTTCACCGGGGCAAAGGCTATGCGCACCAAGTTATCGAAATGGTCCTCAAAGTCGCTTTTGAGACTGCACAGTGCCACCGTGTGCAAGCAATCCTTCCGGACCATGTTGCAAAGGACCATGCAATTTGCCTCTTTACCCAAATGTACGTCCTGCAATATGTGTTCGAATTCGTGATCCTGACTGTGACTGATTCATTGCTTTACCTAACAGGAGGTTCGATCACGAAGGCACACGTCGTCGTGCTTTCTTCAGTCCGATGGAAAATGTATACAAAGATGTTACGTATATGGGGATGCTTGATACAGATTGGATGCTCCGTCAGACTGATCGCAAGCGTACTCAGGGAATTGGATGTCCAGCGCCAAAATCAGTCTGGGATGAGCTTCTTGCACGGCATCAGCGCGAACGCGAGGAATTGTTGAACTGGGAAGCTGGTATCAGGTATTCCGGAACGCTCAGGCCAAGGGCGCAGACGCCGACACAGAGTTGCTTCAGACCAATGAAAGTTGATGAGGATGGTGATGGAATGGGTGATGAGAGCAGCTTGGAAGCGGGGTGCTCTTTGTTCAAGATGGAACCAAAGGAGGAAGTTATCGAATTGAAGATTGTTCCCAGAGGAAACGAGAGTGATCCCTTCGTGACCTCATCGGACTCCGATTCCACTTCTGAACGCTCGGCCAGTCCCGGTGGGTATTCCAGTACCGCATCGTCGCCTGGCTCTGCGTGGGAAGTAGTCGAATCATCTGACTCAGCTCTCGACTCTGCGTCGTCATCGAACTTTGACTCTGGAGACGAAGAAGCGATGTTCGAGTTCGTTAGGGTTACTTCACAATCGACGTGATTCCGGGTGATTACCTTTTCGTATTGTTTTGTACGTGTATAGTGTTCGTTCAAGTTTCAACATCTCACGACTCGATGTCGTGATTGAGCCACAATATCTAATACTACCTGGGCACTGATTAGGTTATATGGCCAAAAGAGATGAGATACATATATAAGTTTTGGGTACAGTTACAAATATATCAACTGCGGTCGGGATGCCAGTGACAGTGAAATCGTGGGTGCAGATTAGGAAGCCTTCACTAGTCTGGCGTCCGTCCATCGATAGAATCCAAAGAAAGAAACGTGAACGCGGTGACATCGAAAGGCCATCATAGGAAAATGCATATACAGAGGGAGGTCAAGACCATGGCACTAGATCTATTTCCGTATTTTTGATCCACAGGGGCATTTCTTGCAAGTTTGCTGCAGAGAAAGCTTATCGTTGAAGAGGCTAAAAGGCGGATCTTAAAACAACAAGAGGATCACTAAGAATAAGATGCCGAACAGCGGCAGGAGCTGACATCATCGGAGTTCGAACCTAAAATACCAGAACTGTACAAGCCACCAGCTCGGTGATTCCCGAGGCACACAACAGAAGTCCCGAGGTAAGTATCCGGCCATCGTCGTCGTCGCCGCCAACAAAATGGTCAACATCCCCAAGTATGTTCGTTCTGTTGGCAGACTTATGTTCTTCAATACTGATACATTTGCTCGTCTTCAGGACTCGCCGGACCTGTAAGCAATCTGAACCGCAAGAATAATCAAATGACTGACGAGGTGTTATTTCTCAGACTGCAAGGGCAAGACCTGCAAAAAGCATACGTACGCCTCCTACAAATCTAGGGTTGGAATTCTGCGTCTAATCTGTCAATGTCAGCCCCCATAAGGTGACACAGTACAAGAAGGGCAAGGACTCCCTCTTCGCGCAAGGAAAGCGCCGTTACGATCGCAAGCAGTCAGGTTATGGTGGTCAGACTAAGCCCGTCTTCCACAAGAAGGTGCATCACATCGTGATCTGGGTGTAGTTCTTAGCTGATTAGAGGCATATCGTGAATAGGCGAAGACAACAAAGAAGGTCGTGCTGAGGTTGGAGTGCACAGCGTGCAAGTACAAAATGCAATTGACCCTCAAGCGTTGCAAACAGTGCGTTCATTGTTTTTCATCCTAACCTCCTCAATTGACGTATATTGTAGCTTCGAGCTTGGTGGTGAGAAGAAGACCAAGGGTGCTGCCCTTACTTTCGTTCGTGTTGTCCTACCTTTTCTTATTATCTCTTCACTAATGAGCCCTATAGTGAGTGGATGGCATGTGTACTATGTTTATGTACCACTCTCTCTTTATCTCCATGACGTTCAATATGATATGCATTGCACCACCACTTCGGAGATGAGACTCACCCCACTGTCAATCGTCGTTCCTGTCTGACATGAAGGTTTCCCTTACGATGTACTCTCGTCAGGATTATCGTTGATACCCAGCACAATGGATGCCCAGCGAATTGAGGAATGTGTCAACATTGATGCATCTGAAGCGGTGGCTAATGATCATTCTTATGTGTGTCCATTCTTCCGGGCATTAGTTTTGTGTTCTCTATATATTGGAAGTGGTGATGAAGCGGGTTCCTCTTTCATACGGAATGTTATGACCGATTACATGGGAATGGAACGTCGTCATTTGTGGAATCGGCATATGATGCCGATCGATCCTTCATAATAACATTTCAAATTTCATCCTTGACTTTCACACACCTGACTAGCTTTGGAGTGTACCGCGTATAAAGATACCAACGAATGGCTAAAAGTCTCCCACTCCCTGACCTGACTTCCTTCCTTTCACCCACACCCCATGGCAAACGACGAAATTGTTTACCCCCCTGACCATCTCAGACCTCCGCGACCCTCACGCTCGCTCTCAGGCCGTGTCGCTATCGTTACCGGTGCTGGGTCACGGTCATCTGGAATCGGGAATGGTCGAGCTGCCGCAATTTTACTAGCGGAAGCTGGTGTTCATGTCATCTGTGCGGATATAAACCTTGACTGGGCCAAAACAACTGCCTCCATGATCACGTCCGAATTCGGACCTGGCACCGCCGTTGCAGTTCAAGCGGACGTGACAAAATCTGTGGATTGCGAACGGGCTGTAAATGAGGCCCTGAAGCACTTTGGTCGACTCGATATACTGGTGAACAACGTCGGCGTCGGCGGTCCAAAAGGGTCCGCTGTTGATGTCGAACCTGAGCAGTGGGCCCGAGGTTTGGAAATCAATGTCACGAGTATGATGCTCATGGCAAAGTATGCCGTCCCTGCAATGGAGAAGAATAAACGTGGAATCGTCAGCGGGCGAGGGGCAATCGTTAATATTTCAAGTGTTGCAGGGTTAATTGGCGGAACGCCGGTGCTGCTTTACCCCACGAGTAAAGGTGCAATCATTAATATGACGAGAGCGATGGCAGCACACCATGCGCCTCAAGGCATCAGGGTCAATTGTGTCTGTCCTGGTACTTTGTTTACTCAGTCTATTTCTTTTCGCGTCATTAATATTCTTCAGGAATGGTTTATACACCGATGCTTTATAGTAATGGCATGCCTGACGAGGTTCGCGAAGCGCGGCGTCGACGCAGTCTCCTGCAGACGGAAGGGAATGGATGGGATATAGGCGCTGCCGTGCGATTCTTGGCAAGTGATGAGGCACGATGGGCCACAGGTGTAATCTTGCCTGTCGATGCTGGTGCGACTGCTGCCATTGTGCAGAGTGGTCCTTTGAAAGAAACAAAATTATATTCTAACCTTCCCGTTTCGTCCAAATTATGATTCGTTTATATATCACTGATGTACTCATCATACAGAAGTTGAAGTCGAACTAGCCTGCGTCGAAACTATGAATTTTGATGTCAAGTAATTTTTTGCTTGTAAGATATATGATATCTGGTACAAAATGTGGTTTATATCTAAACTTCCGTGTGTGCATGCGTTGTTTGACGAGCATGTTGTTAGTATGCGGCCGACCTTGAGGCCGAATTTTAAAGCTTAGGCTTCCAGCCCTGGGAGCTCGCCACACTGCGTGTATACTAGTTTTTGGGTTTTTGGGCATGTTCTTCCTTACTGTGATTCGAAATTGTCTCATTTATCTTCTCTCAAGTTTCTTCTCTGATTCATAAGGTAACATTGAAGATGGGAGGAGATATGCTTCCCTCTGGTTGTTGGCCTACCCAAGCAGTTCGACTGAGGGAAGGATGGCAACTTCAGGATATCGAAGCCATCAAAAGAGTACATCTTAATATTAAACATCAATCTTGATAAACTCTTGGAGATCGACAATGCCCAGAGGAGGCTCAACAACCGCATCTGGATGGTATTTCTTCCAATTTAAATGGATACGTCGCCATTCTGCTTGCTGCTTTCTGCAACAGATCGCCACATTTGTTCTTCAGATTTGAACCTGTCACTCTAATCGCTTGTTGATAGAGACATTTCTCGTCCGTAAAATTTGATTGACTCTGACCTGTCTTTGGTTTCCATAACTTGCAAGAACGCATTGATCTATGATCAGATAAGCGGACTAGTATCTAATCAGACCCGATTGGGAATTTGGGATAGCCATAACCGAATTCGGGTTTGAGCGCCTGATTAGACATATTGTGGACCATGGACGCATTGCTACACCGCCGCCCACCAACAACCTTCGAACAGTTCAAGGAAAACCCGATACTCTTCCTCGCGAGGAAAGCTTACTACCTGGGGATTAACCGCCTGAAACCATATGCTTTGACTTCATCGTCTCCAGTTCGAATTGTTTGCATCTCGGACACTCACAGTCACCAGGATGAAATCCCTCCGCTCCCAGAAGGCGACATTCTGATACACGCAGGGGATCTCACTCACTCTGGCACGCTCAAAGAGCTCCAAAGAGCTCTGCAATGGCTTACAGACCAACCGCATCCACATAAGATTTTCATTGCCGGAAACCATGACCAGGCTTTGGACGGATCCAGTGACGAACGAACCTCCCTCCTTGAGGCTTTCCCCTCTCTTACATATCTTCAAGAGTCGTCAATCACCCTCACTATCCGTGGACGCCCACTGCACATCTACGGCAGCCCCCTGACGCCAAAGCATGGTTCTTGGCCGTTTCAGTACCCGCGGAACGACCTTGAAAAAGCACACTGGTCGAAGATTCCTACCTACACTGACATCCTCGTTACCCATGGACCGCCCGCACATCACGCCGACCGCGGCGACGGGTGTGCAGGGCTACTTGCTGCCCTCTGGAATGTGCGGCCTCGGTTGCACGTTTTCGGACACATTCACGCTGCCCGTGGCATTGAGCATGTCGCGTGGTCGAAGGCACAGGCCGCGTATGAGCGGATCTGTGCTGGAGAGGGAAGATGGTGGGATCTCATTGTTGTTGTGTTGGGCCTTTGGCAATATGATATGGCGCAGACAACATTGGTCAATGCGGCATCCCTTGGTGGTTTTAGAGATGAGCAACGGTGTGGTGCACTTGTTGTAGAAGTATAAGACCAGCTTGAGAATGAAGGATTCCCAGCGGCGATGGACAATTCAATGATTCCAGTCGAAGAAGTCTTCTGACAATTTCCAGGACACTAAATTCAACGTAGCTATAGTATATAGGTGCATGTACTTAGTACACGGAACCAGACAATTTAGTTGTTTACGAGTCCGTCAGTGCTATACTTGCCAAAATAAGTATCCTTGACCTTCTGAATGAGTTCTGCACTTGGTTCCGTGCATTTAAACTCGCCCGCCCATGTTACAAGGTTTTTGGAAGGGATAGGCTGACCATTGGCAGTATTGACAATTTCATGGAGATATGTTACGGCGTCATCGAGGTCGTAAGGCTTGGAACCGGTTTTCATGAGCCGATCAAGTTTCGTCGTAAGGGCGTAACGCCATGGTGCAGCGATGACAGTCAGCCCATCTTCCTTGAATAAGTTCACATTTTGGCCCTTCGCCTCTGCATACAGAGCACTGATCCGGTCCTCCTAGACATCGGAATCAGACTGATGAAGAGGTTGGAGATCCATGGATGTTTACCTGCAAGAACACCGCCGTATGATTGTTGAGCCAGGTGTCCCCAACACCAAGGTCCTTCGCAACCTTCCTTGCAATAGCGACGACATCAGTTACATCGCTGTTCTGCTGTTTAGTATTGTAGAAGAAGTCGACATCGCCAGTGGAGGGACGTGAATGAAGCAAGATAGTATTGACGGCTCCTCCAACGGCTACGATGGTGATATCCTTGCCATCTTTTTGGAGCTGTTTTGCAACGCGACTGAGCATGTCCTTGATTTGTTTCTCATCCAATTTAAGCTCATCCTCCTCATCGCGCCTGTTGACGAGCTCACGAAGAGTTTCTGCACCGTTGGAAGAAAAGCAGTTGCCCATTGAGAAATTTGCGGGGAGTCAAAGATGTCCTAGCAAAGACAGCTTTTATGATGTGTTCTCTCACAAGAAAGCTTCAAGGCCTTCCGTGATTGGCGGGGCATTTACGTCTACTTGCATTGATGGCACCTGGTTCAATTCGGGCATCTCGGCGTATATGTAAGCCAGTATATGTACCTAATATAGAACAGCTATTGTAATATGATAATTGAATTTTCTTAATATCAGGATAACCCCGTCAAACGCTAATGGTAGGATTCACACGAATCGAGGTGTGATCCTGCAGCGGATTCACACAATTTGTGTGACTGGGTGTGACCCTCACGAAACCTAGGAAAACGAGGGTGGGAAAGGGTAAGTAGTCGCGCCGCCCGCAGGGCACGAAAAAAAAACATCTTAAGACTCCTGTAGGCTGTCATTGCTATGTCTAACGTTGGTTGAGCCTGAGTGCTGAGCTCTTATACGGTACTATATCAAAAACTCTGAAGCAAGCCCTCGCTTGTATTTATGTGACTCGGTGTGACCCCCACAAAACCTAGGAAAATAGGGGAAAATATCTTAGACTTAGAAGAGTCTGTAGTACTTAATCACTAACCTCCAAACGACAATGACTGCTCAGCGCCTAGCGCTCATGCATGATGCTCACCAGTACTCCTCACAGAAATGATGACATTCCTATCGATCCGGTCCTCTTACGCGAGTCTCTGCCAGCTGCTACGCATGCCTTGCAAGATGATCCTGGTCCAAATACAGCAGGCAAGCTGGTTTACATTTCATGGCAATCGCGAGTTCCTGCCTTGACACTTTAGCTTCAGAATCTCCACTGACTGCCGTCAGTTCAAACAATCCATAGTAAGTATCATAAGCTTCATTTTGTATTTATATAATACCTTTTTTCAGCAATCATTTGAAAGTCGATCAATCTATGCCGTACACACAAGTTGAAAATTAAAAGAACCAAGGCAGATCTTCGCCAACAGTTAGAGGAATATGATCAATCTCAACTGAGGTCTGTACTCTGATATTTTTCTGCTTGTTATCATACCTTAAAATACTACTTAGTGTGAGGTCTCATTCAAATAACATGTCTCCAAATCCTTCCAGACTGTCACCTCCCCAATTGAATGTGATCAGGCCATCAAATGTTACGATTTCTATGCCCGATGCATCTTCCTCACATTCAAATCTAGAGTTAACACTTCTGACCTCAGAAATAGATACTGATATTCCTCCATTGATCAATGGAGCTGCTGTTCTACAGGACACGGCATCACTACTGAATTTTTTTGACAACAGCTTCAATAACAACAGTGCCGATGCAGATGAGGATGGCGGTGAGGAACACAATGAAGACGAGGTTGAGGAGG
>JABAJX010010027.1:0-22614 GCA_018221735.1 Termitomyces sp. K1Aa
CGTGTACATAGAGTAGAACCCGACATAGGGCAAGGCCCCAACGGGTATAGGACGAAATCAAATCAAATCAAATCAAAAGTTCATTCACATCTTCTCCCTCTCGAAAAATGACAAGAGCGAAGCGCTGTCGCTTGTAGTAAATATCTATACACAATTGAACTATCCAAAGCTCAGCGCTCAGGCGCGGTCAAGACTAGTGGTAAACGCGGATCCCGACAATGGAGCTGAGTTCGGCTTGGGCTTAGGCCGCGGCTTGCGAGGAGGACACTTTTTTTTACCATTTTTGAATATTTATGACTACCATTGTACAGGTCGATTATTCTTCATATGGGTACTTCTATAGTCGTCCACTGTTAAGAAGTTCCCTGATATTTTCAGAAAATGTTGGGATGTTGATCGTTGCCGCTGAATTGTCGCTTTCGAATTGACGTTTACGCTGTCGGACCTCATTTGTTGACGGGGTAGGCATCTCATCAGCTTTTCGGCGATCGACATCCGCGACAAGTTGAGCAAAGGAGAGGAAAAGAACCTCTGCTTGAGCAAGAGTTGTATCCAGTTCAATAGTCATGCTCAACTCGTTGCAGTACTAAAGAAGAGAATTCGTCAACAAATTGAACATAGTAGCTGGAGATCGGTATACCTTCAATATCTCGTCAAACTGAACAAGTTCAGTCCATGTAAAATAGAAACACGAACGAGATACTCACCTCTACAAGATAACGCAGAATCATATCTCGATGTGATTCAAGCACTGCCAGTGCAACAAAAAGAACGAAATCATTGCTGTAGTAATCTGTCCAGAGAACCTCCCATAAGCGGAGTACGTCATCAAACGGAAATTCTCGTTTGAACGCAATCAGAACCCAGCTGTGGAGAGGCACGTTGATAAAGCCTTCAAGAGTCAACTTAAATTCAGTCATACCGGAAGCAGAAAAATAGGTTGAGACCATCAGTCCTCTCTACACCCAACGTCAGTCAGAAGAAGGATGATGGCCTCTAGACTTTACCTAGATGCTTGTATAGTTCGGGATCCATAATCCCGATGAGTTGCTGTAAAGTTGACAGCTGTTTTTTCATGCCACTTTGATCTCGAAGGAAATTCTGCTTCTAGTCATGGACGGGAACCTAGAGGCTCAGTTGAATTCATGTTGATATTGTAAAAAAATACTAACCATTCGATGCATCACTTCCACAAAACACCAGAAGGTCATCTCCTCGTTGGCATCCATGACAACATAGATTGGAGCACAAAGGTCGGACATTCCCTGAACATAACCTGAGAGAACAGTTAGCTATCACAAGAAGACAAGACGGCATGAAGTCTAACCTAAGTCTTTTTCATAAAAGTTATATGTCAATAGAATGCTCGCGTGTCGATCAATGTGCTCGTTAGTCGGGGATTGAGAGCCGATGTCGCCTGTGTTGGGCGAGATAGAGAAGTCATGTTGGTGGTGGCTTTTCTCCCCACTTTGTCCATCACGCAGCTTGGATTCTTTCAAGGTAAAAAGGGGTTGACTTCGATCGGTGCGGCGACAGTCAACATCTATTCGATGACGCTCCTATGATTTGGGGTATTCGGGTAGGTATTCATTGAAAAGGTCAACAAGACAATAAACCAGCATACCTCAATGACATCTGGTCGGTCAAATACTTCTGGAATACCATACCACTGGTCTTTTATTTCATGATACAATTTCCTGAAGGAGATGAGATTCGCTGGGAGGCAGACCGAAGGAGACATACCGCTTCTTCTCCCATTTGTGTAGCCGTTCACTGCGTGTCACGTCCCACTCATATACTCCGAGAATAAAAGGCCAAACGGTCTGCCTGAGCTTGCCTTTGGCAGTGATACCTCGTCTAAACACTTCACGTTTCATTTCTTCAATTCTCACTTTGGGTCTACCATCTTCTGCAAACCATTTGGCCCACATAAGTTCGTCGACGGGATGTTCTGGATCACGGGATGACTTGGGAGTAGGTAAGTTAACGGTGGAGTGAAGAAGCTCGAAAATCCCAAGTGATGAATTCTCTTGCACAGTCGATGTGGAGGGAAGTGCTTGAGCTTCTTGTCTGCGAGCACGTTCACCCTCTTCGGCCACTATCCTGGCCCAACGAGCGAGGTAAACACGGGCGCTTTCAAACTCACCGACGCCACCCTTCTCAACCCAGCTTCCCCATTGCCATTCTCCGCTAGCGTTCACAAGACTTCGCACTGGGTCGGGGAGGTGAGGGACAATGGGTTTAGCGAGTGGATGAGAGAGGATATTCTGAGCGGCGTGGCGAGTTGCGCGGGTAATGTTAGAGAAGGACTGGAGGAGGGCGAGCCTTGCCTGCGACGGTGGGAGAGGATTGGTAAGCGCCGACGACAACGAGCGATGGAGGACGGATGAACGATGTGAGTATGGGTTTGGGGTTATGATAGGACGGGGGCGACGATGAGCGGGAACAGGTGAGTAAGAATTGGCGAAGGAAGATTGTGCGAGTATATCGTCCACTGCGTCATCATTGAATATCTGAGTCGAGTGTGCCTCGATATCCGCTCGCGCCGGGTCGATCAAAAACAACGATGGGTCCAGCGTCGACCTCATTACATGTGAGTAGGATCTTAGCCGTGAGAGAAGGTCTTCACCACCCCACGAATTCCCTGACTGTGGTACATGTGGCGCAGGAGGTGGGTATGACGTCGTGCACTGAACAAGGGGACGCGGTGTTGATGCCGTCGTGAACGAGCGAGACTCATCATCGTGAAAGTGAAGAGTTGGCAGAGTGTCACCGTTGATAAGATTTATTCCAATGGATCCATCTAAGAATTAATGGTAATTGGGAATGTTGAAGATGATGCGACCACTCACACCAGGAGGACAACGTTGGGGGGCGCACAAGGAGTGAGTATATTGATGTGAGTGGGACAGAGAATGCGTAAGATTCAGGCCTTTGTGTTGGGAGCTCAATAAGAACGACATCTAGAACCAGTCGAGTTGGAGACGCCAATATATATATTGAGAACGCACCATCGTCTTTGTCATCCCACACCACCCTTTCCTCGATTTTAACAAATTTATCCCATTCAGTAGTCCCTCTTTCGTTGAGAAGTGTCTCTGGGATCCAGGCGAGTAAATATAGCGGATTTGTGGCTTCCTACAAAGGGGTCAGACCAAAAGACATGGCGATGCTTAAGGCGAACCCTTTTGACTAGAGCGACAAAACCCGGTATATTATCTCTCGCATAGGCTGTTGGGTTCACGTAAACCTTGGATTTGCTGTAAATCAATCGGTATCTATCATCGTCGAGGCTGGCCGACTGTATTGGAGGAAGATCTGTCCGTTTGATCTCGACCATCGAGTCTGACTGTGAGGGAGATAAGCGAGAGTATAGCAACTTAAAAGAGGACCAACTGAGGTGATTGAAATAAAGGAATCAAAGGAAGACGAAGTCTCTGTGTACTCGTCGTCCATTGACCGCAGTTGCCGCAGTTTGGCAAATACACACGTCATGGATGATTGTGTGCACGTGCTCAATAATAAAATAGAAACGCTCAGACTGAGGCTTTGGAAGCTTGGAACAGGAAGTTCTCCACTACTTGCGCGAGATCACACCGAGCTCTTGAAGAAAAAAAAAGGTTGTAATGACCAATATACAACAAGAACAATCTGTAACTCTAGCGATTACTTTTGGTATGACCAAACGTTGCGGAGCACTGATTAAATAAAAGTAAGCAGCTAATACGCACCAACAAAGAGAAGGAACCACGTACAGCCTGCCTTTGTCGCCAGTCTGTTGATAGAGTCATCGCTCTCACCCTGGGATCGGACCTGTCCGCAAAGAGCGAAAGTTGTGGAGGTGTTCAAAGCGCGACCGTTGGCGTCAACATCAACAATGCTGATCTGCACTGAAGCATGGTCCTTCGACGTGATGAGGCGGTCTAAAAAACCCTTGATTAACGCAGTTATACATCTACTTCAGGAAATAGGCCCACTGGTAGCCGAGCATTTGCGAGGAACGTAGAGATCAACGAGAACACCCTGACAAGAGGATCAGACCTGAATGAAGATCAAAAGCAGATACCGAACGTACAGCGTCGTTTTCCATTTTTGAGTGAGGCGCCTTTTTTGACGATAATTACAACGATGGAGTAGAGCGTAGAAGCGTGAGAGAATTTTTTGTAAAACTGTACAGTCCTGGGGGTTTGTTTGTCAGAATCGTCAAGGCCAATCAGGGTTGCCGAAAATCATGCCGTGCTGCCACTGAGTTTATTAATAGTACATGATACCAAGGACTGTTTTTTCTTTCAACTTTTCGGTGACTATTCTAATGCACTGTACGTTTACAAACTACTATACACTCGCTATATCGGGCTTGAATCCCTTTGGAAATACTTGACGTACGTTGATGTTGATCCTGGTCGTGCGTAAGTAGGCTTCATAAGGTTCCCAATTGTTGTCCAATTTTCGCAAATGAGGAGGCAACGTATCATCCAGTATTCGAGGTACACCTGACAGATTGCGTGAGACAAGTGTGAAATTTTCTATCTTCATCTGGCTCGCACCGTGGTATGCGCGTCTACATTCTGGACCTGACATGATGACTACATCTCCAGAACGGAGAAGGATGGGCACCGGTGTCGAATCCCGCGTCAGACCACCGATGAGGAAAACGGCTGCATTTCCAAGTCTAGGTATAAAGTTGAGAAGAGCCTAAGAAGAACATGCAGCGACTTACGATATAGACACGAGAGGTGAGGTGGCGCATACTTCAGATCGGTCGACATGCGCCATGAGAGTGTCCTTAACCCAGGTAAAAATCAAGTCCTGTTGATTTCTTGACACTAACCTTTGTCTGGTAAAAATTGACAATTCCAGCATCAGGTTCTAGACATGTACGTCAAACCTTGATGCAACCAACACATTAAGAGAGAATCATACCATATGATTCATTCCAAGTCGTCCAATCTACCCAATCACCATTGGGTTTGCTGTAAACTTGCTCCCAGTCAACAGCAGCCACCGCATCCCTACAGAGATTCCGCAAGGACGGAGCAATGGCACCTTGACCCTTTGTAAAGTCATATTGCTTTGTTCCCCAATGATAAAACCATCCTATATTTGCCCAACGCAGTTTAAGTATAAGGTCGGATAAGAATTCTGGCTTAACGGTTGCTGAGGGAGCTGGCGGAGGTTTCGGCGTGGTCGAGATAGTTGAGAAGTTCTCAGGAGTGGCGGGGGTATTGTTGACAAGCTGTCGAGGACCCTGTAATTCGGAGGTACCAGGGAAACTTTGGGCTGCCTTAGGTTGCACAGTAAAGTCTCTGTTAGGGTCCTGCTGAAATTCTAGCCACGCATTCCACACCCCTTCTGGTGGGAGAGAATAATGGATATCAAGATTGGTTTCATTTTCACGTGCCTGATCACATAGCGACCATCGTATCAGTTCCCTTTGCTGCTCTTTCGAGACGAAGGACGGCAAGACAACCAAGCCTAATGGATATACTGATGAATAGACTAGTTTGTCGACATGGTTGAGACGACAGCACCAGGTATTTGCGGGATGAGATAGAACTTGGTAGATCTTCCGACTAGCGATAGCTCTCTGTGCTGGACTGCATCTGAGCCTCTCCAAATACCTTGTTGGATCTCGTCGTCTCTGGCTGGATCTAGAGTGGCGAGGTCGAGGACATTGGATAGATCGGGCGGGGGAAAACGAGCTTTGTATTTTTTCTCTGCTGCTCTAAATGAGGACCAGTCAAGCTCAAGGTCGGGGTTCCTGTTCTTTGTGGCCTTGTGAAAGAGGCGACGTGCTTTCTTGTAGGCTGGTGAGTTGGGATCATGAAGGTCGGCCATTGGGATCGGCACAACCCAACGGAGCCAAACAAGGAGCGGAGTACTCGGCAACAAAGTTTTGAGTTTACAGTGCTCTACCTGCGTCTCTATGTCTCTATGGCTTCCGCGTACTACATCCACCGTCCTTGTTCGTTCTTATAATCGAATTTCAGTCTCTCTCATTTCTTCCCGTCACTCTCGTGCCGTTATCCTCCGCTCATCAGTTCAATACCAACCTTCTCGCCGCCTACAAACCCCGGCAACTTCATCTAATACTCCCTCTAATCCCTCACCGACGCCTAATAATGACCCTAAATCTTCTCCTCCAGCTATGGCTGAAGCGTCTCTTATGACCAGAGCCTGGAAGAAGGTTAAGCACGAAGCTCAGCACTATTGGCACGGAACCAAGCTTTTGGTCTCCGAAGTGCGCATATCCTCGCGTCTTCAATGGAAAATTTTACAAGGAGAGACATTGACGCGTCGCGAACGCAGACAGGTCAATTACTATTCCCTCGTCGCCTGAACGCTCAACTCAAGGTCAAGTTTGCTTGCAGCTGAAACGCACGACCCAGGATCTTCTGTGTCTCGTTCCGTTCGCCGTCTTTATTGTCGTGCCCTTTATGGAACTTCTTCTACCTGTTGCCCTTAAGCTATTTCCTAACATGCTTCCATCCACATTCGAGGACAAGTATGCTGCAGTATGTTCCATGTACAACCTCCATCTTCTCAATCTAAGTGCGCTGGTCAATCTAGGAAGAAAAGCAGAGAAAGCTCCTCCGTGTTCGTCTAGATATGGCCAAGTTCTTGCAGGAGACGCTTCGTGAATCTGGACTCAAAGCGAATGCACACATAGTTGGTAGTGATGCTTTCAAGGAATTCTTCCGTAAGGTGGGACTTTGTCTTCATACAATCTTTCTTACTCGCTGAAATCCTTTACAGATTAGGTCCACAGGAGAATCTCCATCTGCACAGGATGTTATCAATGTCGCTAAACTCTTCGATGACGATCTCACGCTCGACAACCTCTCCCGTCCTCAGCTGGTTTCAATGTCTCGGTATATGGGTTTGAACGCATTTGGAACGGACAATTTCCTTCGTGGGACGATTCGATCACGTCTCTTAGACCTTCGTCGCGATGATCAGCTGATCGACAAAGAAGGAATTGATGAACTTTCAACCTCTGAGCTTCAGGCGGCTTGCCAGTCTCGTGGAATTCGGACGTCGGGAGTGTCGCCGGCACGCCTGAGGGAAGAACTTCAAACCTGGGTCAAACTGCATCTCCATGAACGTGTTTCAGGCGTGTTGCTCATCCTTGGAAGAGCCTTCCATTTTGATCGCAAATTCGGTGAAGATGAAGACGGAAAAACTGCAGTCATCGCGAGCTTGGAAAGTGTTTTGAGTGGTCTACCTGATAATTTGGTGTGTTCTTAACCCAAGCTCCCTTGCTGCTGTCTTACAATTCCTTTCTCAGCTTAACGAAGCAGAGTTGGAAGTTGATTCCGATAAGGCCAGTTATAAACAGAAACTCGAGGTTTTGCAACAACAACAAGAGCTCATTGAAGATGAAGAGGAGCAGGAGCAAAAGGAAGAAGACGCTCGCCGTGCAAAGCGAGAGGCCGAAGATTCAGAAGTCCGTACAGCCCAATCTCTTTTGCCTGATTCCGAGGTAATATCCTACCACACTCACTCTCTGGATGAGTTCCTCTAACAAGTCAATGAATAGCTTCTACCCGAAAAACTCGAGGAAGAGAATGCTCGCATGACGACGGAGCAGCTCAAGGAACTTGGCGAAGCTCTTTCTATTCTGTCTGCCAAATCCAGTGTTCTCAAGGAGCGTAAGGAACTTCGTGATCTCATGGACGAGAATCTTTCCGCAGAGGAGGTATGCTTCAGTCAATACCAGTATCAATGACATATTGACCGCTCTTAGGACCCCAAATCACCATCTGGTGCTCTGACGAAACGCATCCGCAGTATGCTCAGCAAGATTGATCAGCAACTTGAGGAATACGACAATCGTGTGGGAAGTTCACTTCAGATGATCTCTGCTGATGCGCAAGGCCGGATCTCTGTACAAGACCTTCGAAAGGCCTTGGCTGTGATCAAACACAAACCAGACGATGAGGTTGGCCAGGCTGTCATCCACAAGCTCGACGTCGACAAGGATGGTTTTGTTGAACTGGAACACGTTCTCGGGCTTGCCAAGGAAGAGGGATTAGGTACACAAGTTTGATGTTTTTGGCCCATACACATGGCTAACCAGGTCTTTTCTTTCGCTAGGTATCGTCATCGACGATGCAGCGCAATCAATTATTGGTCAGGGTCATGAGATCAAAAATTCAAAGCCAAGGAAGGAGGATATTGTACAGGAATAGAGCTCAGTAACATAGAATAAGCAAGCAATGAATGATGTTCGAGAGGTGCATTCATTTGGAGCATAGAGGGTATATTAAGATACATCCATTGATATATATAGATATCTCAAGTGCGAATCTGAAAGAAAGTCACAATTTCCTCCTTCCAAGATATAATCACGACATTAGCTTTGTCGCGTTTGTTCTTGTATATGGGGCTCTGGAGTTTTAGCGCGTGACTGTAATCCTTCCGCCTCCCCTGACACAGATACCTCGTCAGCGTCTGAGTTTTCAGCCCAGAAGCGACCCGCTTGGAGGGCCAATACACCAGTTAAAGCAACGCTGCAAATGAGATTATTGGACGCTAGCTCAAGTGTGGCGAGCCGAAGTGAGCGGGGGATAGGATCTTTGAGTTGGTGGTCCGGTAATGCGTTGAATCTAGCAAAGACACCTGAGGAGGAAGATCAGAGGATACGAGACAGATGGCATGTGGCAACGGACTAGGGAGGACGGAATACAGATACATGACAACTGTGACACCAAATAGGACTAGAAGTTGAGGTGGTCAATGAAAGACCATGATGCAAGGGACTTGGACGCACAAATGCTACCTCCATCGAACATGATGTTGCCCGCCTCGCCATCGCCAAGACTCCATAGGATAGTCAGGCAACCTACTATTACCACGGAGCCTAGAAACCAAAGGGCTTGAGGGGGGCCTTTGGCCAGAATAGAGTAGTAAGTAGCCGCAGTCCAGAGGTGTTCATCGGTGACGGGAGATTTCCAGAGGGTAAGAGAGTCGGCAATCCAGTGGGTGAATAGGGCACCTAAAGGAGGGTGAGTGTTGTGTGTAGAAGAGGGAAAGGACGGACCCAGGAGGAAACTAGTTACACAGACGACCACGCCAGCACGAACGCCCATGGCAAGAGCAACTTTTATCTGTCACAACGTCACACACCAGCTTTATTTCCCGCCATGCAGCGATGTCTTTGCTCTGTTCTGGCTTCTCGTCGAGCATATTCTACTGCACTACCTTGGTTTGTCGACGAGCCTCTGCCCTCCTCCAGTCGTCCCTCTTTTTCCCGCCCCACCCCCAATGTTCCCGACATCCCCGAGAACACCCCAAAAACGATTCGAGAACTTCATACTCAACTAGCGCAGTCCCCTCACTTGGAGCCGTCGACTCTCTTGGTCTCAGAATCAATTGCGCCCCCTCCAGGACCTCCCTTGCCCTTCCGAGCCCCCCAGGGCAGGAGAAGACGAGGAGGGACTTATGCAGGCGAGTCAATGTATGATGTCCAGGGAGGGATCTGGAATTGGGTAGTAACAGCACAGGCATGTCATTTCTTCGTTATTTCCTACAGCTGCTCACTATATATCTAAATCAGGTAAAAGAAGGAACTGAGAACAAGGGCGCGATTGAATCAGTGGTGCGGCTAGTTAGAAAGGCGGTCAGTGGAACTACATATTACAACGAAAAGCTGACAGTCTACCACAGCTACTGACTGTCGAGCCGCCGTTGCCTCTTCCTCCAAACTCGAAGCGACGGATGCACAATGGATGGGCGATGATAGACGCCGGGTCGTTTGCGGTGCACATCCTGAGCAAGGAGGCGCGAGCAAAGTATTTCGATAGTTCACGTGAATGGTAGAATAGATCACGTGTAGAGATAATAACTCGTCCTGAACCACGATGACGAGCAGAGCAGGCGGCCTGTATGGCGGCATCCAGTTCTCCTCCAGTTCTGCTTTCTCCTCTGCCTCCACAGCTCCTCCTTCTGTACCTGCTGTACCTCAAAAACAAGAGCCACAATTAAATACTCCGACCCAACCTCAAAATACTGAAAAGTCTGCTGATCCTCCAGCAAAACCCACAGCCGGTATCTCTCCAATTGCTCCCCTGTCCCGTCTAGTGCCCGTTTATTGAAATATCAATTTCCCTTCTTCGTTTCGAAGGCTGGTCGGCATCTCTTGCCTTTGCACCCGTCCGCCGAAACCAAGCAAATAAAACCAAGCCCGCTCCACCAAGACTACCCGCAGGCGCTGCAGTCACCTCATCGGGTCCAATTCCAGCCACAGGCATCTCTTCAACGGCAGTCGTCTTCGCGCCTCCAGCCTTGGTCGATCCGCTCAAACCCGTTCAAGAAACTCCCGCGCAACCCCAGCTCCAACAAGGATGGGGCAAGAAGGTCAAGCCACCGTCGATGGTCCTCGACGAAGACGTCAACGGCTTCAAGGCTTCTCACAGCAACAAGAAAAAAGGCAAGGGCAAGAGTAAGAAGGTAAGTTAATACGCCGGACTGAAATCGACTTCATCATATCCCCTCTCTAGAACCGGAATGCTCTGCCTACAGCGGCTTGGGACCCCTCAGAGCTCTACGACCCCCTTCGCCCTAATGATTACAACGAGTACAAAGTCTGGAAACAGAAAAATCGCATCGAGCAGCGGGAGCGACTTGCAGAAGAACGTCGTTTCGATGAACGCAAGCGTCTTAGGCGCAGTCAAAGTTATTCAGATAGCGATAGAACTGATTCTGAGGACGAGAGACCAAGGAAGACGGGTACGTATATACCTCATATCTCTGCTTTTTTTTTCTCAAAGGGTCTTTAGCTCGTTTTGGGGAACAGCACTTTGATCGTTGGTCGAGAACCGATGATGATAAACGTGAATCATCGGCTCCTTCGTTTTCGCAATCACGTCCCGCACCCATTGCTACAACTATGACCGGTGATGAAGCTTACCAGTGTCGTCTTGCAATGTCGAATCCCATCCAGCCAACCCCTCCTCTCGCTGCTAACACGGGTCATGAAGACGACATCGTGGGGGAAACAACTCCTGCTGCACAAACCGGCGACGAAGCCTACCTTCGACGCGTAGCAATGTCAACAATGAACCGACCCCCTCCACCCCAGCCTGTATCCCCGCCGTCACCTCCACCGCTGGCGTATAATCCTTTTGCGCCAGCATCTGTACCGCCTCCGCCTCCTGGGCCTCCAGGAACCGCGTATTCTGAAATCGAAGCTAAAGTCAAAGCCGCAGCAGCCATTGCAGCACGACTCAGTGCATTGGTTGGTTCTGCTCCTGCTACTCCATCCCCGGCTCCCGTGGAAGAAACAAAGTGAGCTTCCCTTAATGAATGTACGATTGGAAAGCTAATAATTCAGCTTAGGCCCGACCCTCATGGCTTTGCTGCTCGTCTAATGGCGAAATGGGGCCACAAAGACGGACAAGGTCTCGGTGCTGATGGGTCTGGAATTGTGAATGCTCTCACGGTTGAGCAAGTATCACAAGGAAAGGAGAAAGCTAAATCAAGACCCCAAACTAGCAAGGGTATTGGGGTTGGTTCAAAAATGGGCAAAATCGTCAACAACAATGAAGATGCAAAAACGCGCGAGGATCGAGAGCGGTTTGGGGAACCGAGTCGTGTCGTTGTGTTGACCAACATGGTTGGACCTGAGGATGTCGAGGATGAGGAATTGAGCGGAGAGATCGGTATGCCTCATGCTTCTTTCTTTGTGGGGCTTCTCTTGATTCGTGTTTTTAGGCGATGAATGTTCAAAGAATGGAACAGTCGAACGGGTCATCGTCCATCTCGTCCACCCGCCATCTCCCAATCCGGAAGAGGCGGTTCGTATCTTTGTGCTATTTGCAGGTCCAGCAGGTGCTTGGAAAACGGTCAGAGAACTCGATGGAAGATTTTTCGGAGGCAGGACTGTTCGCGCAAGGTATTTCCCTGAGACAGCTTTCATCCAACATGACTTGGATTGCTCTCTTGCCCAGTGGTGATATGTATGTACTTTCAAATATCTGACATTTGTTTGATTTGCTCGTTATGGAAATACATACATGTTTGCATTCAGTAAACGAGCCCCATTATTTTGTTTTGAGATACGGAAAGAAGGTATTTAGTAGACGCGCTTGAAAGGAGGGACAGCTTTGCACTCGTTCTCGTCGAGGGTGTTGGCAATCACACCACGATAGGTGAGCTCAATGTCAGGCGAGGTGTGGTCGCGTTGGAAGGTCAACGAGTGTTTCATCCAGTTGGTATCGTCGCGCTAATCAATTGTCAATAACAAGCAATGTACGCCTCAAATTTCAGACACTTGCCTCAGGGAAGTCTTCACGGGCATGAGCACCGCGAGATTCCTTACGAGCAGCGGCACCCACGATGGTGGGCATGGCACATTGCAAGATGTTGCGGAGCTCAAGGGTCTCGACAAGGTCACTGGAATCAAAATACAGTTAGAAGGATTAGACCAATCGAGGAAAAAACCTCGTACGAATTCCAGATCATGCTCCTGTCGTGAATACCGATGTTGTTGAACCTCTTGTAAATTTCACGCATCTTCTGGACACCATCATCAAGAGATGCTTGAGTTCTAAAAGCGAGACATGAGTTCCTCTTGAGATTAGGTTTAGAGTCAACAAACCTAAAGACAGCAGCATCGGTTTGCATGGCCTTTTGCATGTCGAGACGAAGCTTAGCAGTAGTTTCTGGACCAGTTGAGGTACTAGGATGCAAGTCAAATTTGTCACCATGGATCAATGAGTCTGGATGTACCGGATTTTGTCAAGGAACTCGATGCTTTGAAGACCAGCATCCTCAGAAATGGCTTTATGAGGCTTTCCGGGGGTGAGAGTATCCCTGATATGGTGAGCACAGGCACGACCGAAGACGACGATATCCAAGAGCGAATTGGCACCCAGACGGTTTGCACCATGAACGGAGACGCAAGCAGCCTCACCGGCAGCGTACAGGCCAGGGACAATCTTGTCATTTCCGTTCTCGTCGATGGTAAGAACTTCACCGGTGTACTTGGTAGGAATTCCACCCACTGCGAATAAAGATGTTACTGTATTTTCATTGAGATGTGAAAACGAAACTCACTGTTATAGTGAACAGTGGGCAAAACGGGGATTGGCTCTTTAGTCACATCAACACCCGAGAAGATAGCCGCTGTCTCAGAGATACCAGGGAGTCTCTCGTGAAGGACTTCTGCAGGAAGATGGCTCAATTGGAGATAGATATGATCTTTCTCGGGACCGACACCGCGACCTTCACGAATTTCAATGGTCATGCTACGAGAGACGACATCACGCGAGGCAAGATCCTTAGCAGTAGGTGCGTAACGCTCCATGAAACGTTCACCCTCAGAGTTCAACAAGTAACCCCCCTCACCACGGGAACCTGACATTTTTGTCAGGGGATCGCTAAACAGACTGTGTACAAGCAACTAACCTTCTGTGATAAGACATCCAGCTCCATAAATACCAGTGGGATGGAATTGAACGAACTCCTGGTCCTGAAGAGGGAGTCCAGCACGAGAAACCATAGCATTTCCGTCTCCTGAGCAGGTATGGGCACTGGTGCAGCTGAAGTAGGCTCGTCCATAACCACCAGTCGCGAGGACAGTCTTGTGAGAGCGGAATCGGTGGAGGGTACCGTCTTCCATGTTGAGTGCAATTACACCAACACATTCCCCATCCTCCATGATAAGATCAAGTGCAAAGTACTCGATGAAGAAGTTGGTGTCATGACGGAGAGATTGGCCGTAGAGTGTGTGGAGGAGGGCATGACCAGTACGATCAGCTGCAGCGGCGCAACGATATGCCTGTCCTCCTTTTCCGTACTTCAAGGATTGACCGCCGAATGCACGCTGATAAATTTTCCCTTCCTTTGTTCGGGAGAAGGGCACACCAAAGTGCTCGAGCTGTCATGAGGAATAAACAATTATGTAGAAACTGAAAACACAAGTCAGCTCACTTCAATGACGGTGTTGGGGGCCTCGCGACACATGTAATGGATTGCGTCTTGGTCGCCGAGCCAGTCAGATCCTTTGACCTGCACGAGACATCAGTCTTTTTGCAGTAGATCGCGTCGAGACGACTCACAGTATCGTACATGTGCCACCGCCAGTCATCCTCGGTCATATTCTGAACAAGAAGTCAGAGGGTCATTGGATGGAAAGGTGCAAGATGTACTGACCCCGAGTGCAGCATTGATTCCTCCCTGAAGAAGATGAAAACAAGAGGGATGCAAAACGACGCGCAACATACCTGTGCTGCGACGGTATGACTTCTTGTGGGGAAAAGTTTTGTTATACACGCAGTCTTGAAACCGGCCTCGGCGAGACCGAAGGCAGCTCGAAGTCCTGCTCCGCCTGCACCACTATTGAGCGAAGATGAGCGGGAATTTGGGAATAAGAAAGCAGATGACACTGACACTACAACGGCATCATACTCGTGCTCGATGAGAGGATACTTGCCCCAGGACTAGATAGAAATGAGGCAGTGGTGGATGTGGTGGTGAATGTGGACAGACCTTGACTTCCTGGGCCTTGACGGGGTTTGTGGCAGCAACCTTGTTTTGGCGGGACGAAGGGTGGAAGGCGCGAGCTGAGCGAGGGATTGCGCGGGGAAGAGCCTTCCTGAACATTGTGGAGGAAGAGACGACACTCGTCGACAAACAAAATCCGACTTTTGCTGTCCCGGCGTCACCCAATCAGAGCCTTGTGATTTCCGTCCCGGGCATTCCGCCAAGTATATTCTGTCTCTATATTACTGTTCTACAATCCTACTCCTAACGGATCCTCTATCTGCACCGTTGAATCCCCAACAACGCGTGGAGGCACTCGTGGCAGCTGCTCTGTTGTCATCAATCTATTCGTGGAAGAGAATTTCGACTCTCTCAAGTTCAGGCGACTACCGGAGCTAGCCGTCCCGCTCCGACCAGAGCCGATCGCGTTAGTGGGCGACATCATTGCTCGTGCTATCGTGTTTCGTGACGCCTGCGTTTGCGGTCGAGATCCGGCCACTGACACTGGCGGCGGCGGCGGGATAACCACTTCAATCGGCGGCAACGACGATTGACTCGTTCTCGCCTCCTTTGCTCGCCTTCTTCGCAATTCTTCCTCACCCACAAGTCGCGATGCGTCTATGTCGCCAACACTCCCAAGAAGAACATCTCGAACATATGATAAAGACTCAAGCGCCTCCTGTTTCTGCTTTTTGAGACTTTGTGGCTCCGTGGCCTCGTCCTCGTCCTGCAATAGAATATCGACAATCCACCCTAGCGAATCTCCGAGTCGTTTGTTTGTCAAGTGTAATGCGGAGATCTCTCTTTCCATCTCCAACCGTGATCGTGGCTCCCACGGAGGACGTTCCTCCGGCGGGCGCTCGTCTGTTAGAGGAAATGTGGAAGTTGACGAGTTGGGCGATCCTACAAGCGAAGCTGCCAAGTCGGGAATATTACGCTGTAAATAGTCGTCAGATTAGCTAGGCCATCCCTTCAACACATACTTTCAGTTCAGAAACAGCATTCATTAATGTCTTGTTTATACCAAGACTTTCGCCCCTTTCCATCAACCCTCGTGCAATCATCTCAGGTAGTCCCATTTGAGGTGCCGTGACCTGTCGAGAATGCCCTCGAACTGAAGGTGGTAGCCTTCCTTGCGAATTAGAGGTGGTTGCTGTGTTCTGAATCCGTCGTTGGGATGCAAGTGGTGTAGGAACTTCAAGAGGGATGTTCAACATATTGCGATTTTCCAGAATGATTGACGCCCCCGTCGATGGACTCGGCGACATTTGTAGGGCGAGTGCTTGACGGAGCAACAACCTCGATTGATGGGGAGCATCCTCAAATGCAGGAAGTGACCCAGGTGAGGGATAACGCAGAAGAACTGTGAGCTGACCACTGTAATCAGCCGATAACACTATTGGTGGAATAGTAAGTGTCTGAGGCCAACTGAGAAAATATATATCAATCACATTCATTCCGTATTCGGATGAGCATCGCGACACAGATCCATTGCGCAAGGTCGAGAGTTGGATCACATGCGAACAATGCATCCCACAATTTCATCGCATCGGTCATGTTAAACTCTCTAGTGAATAGCAGCCTCAACCATCGGCTAAGGATATATTAGATTTTCTTTCCTGACATACAAATCAAAAACCTACATCCCGTAAATTTGAGGCTCAATGCCTGCAGCCTGCATGTGCTTGTACAATTGAGGATCCGTTGTTCTCAGATAAGCCGACTGTATTCGATTGCAGGCTTCGACGATCGGTACTGTATATGGTTTGATGTTCAACTGGCCGTCAGGAACATTCAAATTGAAATGCGTTGTTGTAAGTGGTGATATGACATTTCTCGGTGTGACATTTGGTGGAGGTTCTCTCCATTCATACCATCTTGACAATCCATGCATCACTGAATCGAAGAGTGCCCAGGCGTCGCCAGCAACCCAGATCCTTGAACATACTTCCCGCATTTCAGCTTCATCGGGGCTTCCATTCGGTAGGAGTGAGTCGAATTCGACAGCAAAGTACAGAGGTGCAAGGATCTCGTGCATTCCTACATAGATTGGCATTTTAGTATCATGATTCAATACAAAAAGGGGCACCTACCTTGTCTGTACCCAATGTAAGGATTCATGACAGAGTACAGGAACAGGATACTGGTCAGTTGGGCTTGAGTCTCTGGCTCACGGAAGAAGGCTATTTCAGGGAAACTAGGAAGCCTTGAAGCTACCACTAGGTAAGCTCCATTATAATGGACTTACGTGCGTTCGACGTCCTGCAAGATGGTCTTTCTCAATTCGACAGTTGCGAACCATGCTTTCCATGGATTCTAGAGTAATAGACGTCGTGACGGGTAAGGCAAATGATATTGGTGACTGACCCCAGTATGCAGACTGAGTGGATTGTTTGTTTCGAGATTCTTGACAGTCTCTTTTGAGGTTAGTTGTCTCGTCAAAGGTGTTGAAGATCCTGGTAAGATGAAGCCTTCTTCATAGCTCCCATCGGGCGCCTTCATATGTTCACATAGTTGATCCACATAATTCTGACGAGATGTCCGAAGTATATGCAGAAGAGATGAACTTCGAACTGGCAAAGATGATGGGCTTAATGGCTCTTCCGATGTCAAGAACAACTTGTCAACAAGATGATTAAACCAGGACACATTAAGCGAAAACAGAAAGGACATACCTTCCATGCGATACTCCTTCCTACAACACCCGAATTACCATGAGAAACTAACAGACGATCTGCAAGCGCAGAATCTCTCATCTTCGCCAAACTCATTCCAGATTTGAAGAGCTGATCGTATGCATGTCTAAATTTATGGTTGAATTAACAAGATTTGCCAGTAACCTGTGAATCGTCTGCATACTTGATCAACGCCTCTGAGGGCCGTACAGTAGTTTCCATAGCAAGGGACCAAGAAACGTCTTGGAAAGGAGAGGTAAGGTACAACACAGGACCTCCCCGAGTGTAACTGTTTGTCAGCCATTATGCGCCATTATGTATGGACAATTTATTAACAAGCTTGTGGAACTGTACGTTGCTTGTTCCTCACGATGAATCGACTCGTGCTTTGCACTTTCGTGTTCTCCAGTGCTAGAGGAATTAATTTGAAATAATTTCAACAACGGGCACGCAAGAGAGATGAAGGGGAATTTCTGACTAAAAATACATACATGCAAGTCGGAATGAAAAGAGTACTATGAAATCGGAAATGTAGTACACAAAATCTTCCTCCACCTAGAAATGAACTCTCAAAGCAGTCGTCAGTGTTGATTCGGTGGGACAATACGGGCATTTGACACGTCTTTTCAAGGATTATATCAGCCACAGAAAGAGAAGATCAAGAAAATACGCACCCCCCAGCTTTACTGAGCTTATGAAGACTATCCTTTGCAATGACATGACCACAAAGCATCATCATAGGTGGATTTTGCTCAGTAGCTTGTTCCTTAGACACGGGACATGCAAATATAGAGTGATACCTATTCTCTGAAGGGAGAGGTATTTCAATCTCAAAAAGACGGATTTAGGGTGGAAGCTATAGTAAAGCGAAGAGGGCGTACTGGTAATTCATCCGTCTGGCTCCATTCGCTTTTCCGTTCTCGCATTACCTTTCTTCCTTTCTCTATTCTCGCAAGCGCGCCACCACCGCCAATATCCCCAACAACTCTGAGCGGCACCTGCCGGCTCATGCCCAGACTTGCACAATATTCCTTCGCAAAAAGAGGCTCAAGCTCGAAATGGAGGGAGGGTGAGGCTAGGTCAGCGTAGGGAGATGTCTGAAGTTTTGATAATGGAAGGTAAATGACACATCCCACGAGCCTATTGACTTCGGCGGGATGCTCATCATAAAACGCCAGGAGGTTAGCTTTTGCATAGGCAAATGCCGGTAATGGATCAGGGGGGTAGGATGAGAGTAAGAGACGGATATACTGAGAACGATGCAGATAAAATTCTAAAGGAGAAGAGCGCGACTGCAGAAATGTCCTATTCTTCTTTGTCCACCTGATATGCCACTTTTCAGCTAGGCAGCCAATACTGAAGGCAAAAGTCATACTCAAGAGCGGGCTCAATATCCTGGCCTCGGAGTAGTTTAAGAATTTGATGCAACTCTATGAACTGAGCACGCAACTCAGTAGAGATGTCGATGTCAGATTCCTATGAATCAGAATGAACAATCTACAATCCTGGTAAGTCTTTTTGACAAAGCAACAAACTTTGAGGAAGGCCTCTGCTGTATCAAATTGGCCTGTTCTTAGAAAATGTAGCGCAATGGTCCTCTCGAGAGCAGTTCGAGATTGCTGGGACGCGAAGAGACGTGAATATGAGGGCAACGGTGCCGTGAATTTCTGGATCATCAATCACCAGGGTCAGTCATCGGTCACCGTGTCCAATGGTGAACTTGCCTTATCTAGAGCTTTTCCTAGTCTTGAGACCGACGAATAAACCTCCTTCTGCCGGTCGTCGACATCTTTCTTCTTAGTTTCAATGGTGTGAGAGAGCTGTTGAAGCATCTCTTCATCTACAACTTCAGAACACTCCAAATTCCTCTTCGCATCCTGTAGAGAGTGTAGTATAGCGTCAAGAGTGTCGTTAATAGACGGAGCCTTGCCCTTGGAAGCGGTAAGTTTCTCAAGTTTGGCAAGTTCCTTGAGAGGGCCGTCCATGGAGTATTTTGGTTACGTAACACATTGACCTCGCCGTGACACACGCTGTCACACAAAGAATTACGAAAATGCGTCGATTCCTCATTGGCGACGAGCTAGGAAATATCAAGTCGATCTCTTACTCCCCAGATACCTCTCAGGGGACGAACCAGACAACCACAAAAACATTACGGAATGGTTTTTCTGATGCCGTTGAAGTCCTAGCTGTAGGTCCTTCATCTGAAGGAGTTGGATCTCAATCAGTATGTGTTTTTTTGTCACCTTGGATTCCTGTGATATTAATCAGGTTCTTCCAAGCGAAGCTAATCGCTGGTTTCTCGAGCGGCTTGGCATTGGCGTTTTCTTATGATCATACTAATGGGGGACAACTTCATGAAGTCATGCAATGGCAAGAGAGCCGCTTGAGGGAAGGGCAAAAGTACATTGGTCTGGAAGTATCCGAAAGGTCCGTCTTTCCACCGTCCTTGGCAGATAGTCGCTTGAAGACTCAACCTCACCTAGAACAACTTTTTCTTGCACATCTAACGGTGCTTTGCGTTCAACTTCACTCAGAAGCGAAGCAGGATCTCCTGAATTTTGCCTGTCCTCTTTGCCTACCCGTCTTCATGCATGGCGGATGACTTCTTGTCAGGAGACATTCGCGTATGGTGGTAACGAGGTCGATGTCTCTGTGTGGAACACAGAACGAGCATTTACACCGCAAACTTCGTCAGAATCCCACGGAAAGAAAAGGAAGCGAGACAATCTGTTCCCTGGCGAATTGTGGCGAGCTAAAAATGTAAGTTTGTCAGCCTTGAAGTCTGAGCCTATAACGAGGTGACGTTAGGCGCAAAACGACAATCTCGGCCTGCGGCAACCCCTCTGTATCACATCCTTGACTTATCTCGCGCCGTCTTCTGCGTCACACCACTTGGCTGCTGGAACCGAGTTGGGAAATGTCCGTCGTTATGACACCAGGGCTTCGAGGCGACCTGTGTCGGATTGGGAAATAGTAAAATCAGGTGGTATTCGATCGATCGAAAAGGGCATGTTAGAACAGTAAGTTTGTTGGACATACAACAGGATCTCTTTTTGACAGGTCCGGCAGTGAACTTTTTGTGAGCGATTATAGTTCCAATCTCTACTCCCTTGACACGCGGAATGGGCGGGTTGCCTATGGTTACCAGGGTATGTTCACGAACGAGTTGTCGGCCGAGTTTCTAACATCTGAGCAGGCATATCCGGAGCCGTAACTTCCTTAGCGCCCTCTCCAAACATCCTTGCGTCAACCGCCTCAGATCGATTTGTTCGCATACACAGCACATTCTCGCTTACGCAGCAGGAGGAGCAAAAGGGTCAAGTTCTCGAGAAGGTTTTCATGAAATGCACGCCGACAACCATAGTGTGGGATAACAATATCGAACAAGAGATCACTGCTCCGGTGGAAGATGACGACGTTTGGGAAATATTGGAAACCACTGAGATTGAAAGTGACGGGGAATCGAGACGGCGGAAAAAAAGATTGAATTGAAACCTAATAATGCCTACTCATGAGCAATCTTGCTTTTCCAAGTGTGAGCCTTCTCGAAGCCATTGCGTCCAGCTTGATCTGTCGAGCGGTCAACAGGTACATCGTTAGTAATGTAGGAAGAAGTCTGACAATCAAGCAAAGTCTGTTGAATTTCTTCACGATTGGTCATGACGAAAGGGCCGTATTGTAAGACTGTTTGATCCAGTGGCTCGCCAGCAACCTACATAGTGACCCCATCAGATACTTGAAGCTACGATTAACAAATGTTTGTTACCAAGATGGCTTCAGTCTTGCTTTCTTCAGCTGTAATTGAAACGCCAGTTTCATCCATAGTATTAGAGAAAACCAGAGTGTAGAAGGGTTTGTGTGGAAGGGTCTCTGATCCAATTGTCAAAGAACCTTTGAGGACTGAAAGAAAGATCAATGGAATCCAATTTATCACATAATATCATTCTCATTCACAAACTTACTGTATAGGAAGGATGTCCACGACGGAGCTAAAAAGCATGGTCAACCAAGAAACTCGGTGCTATGAATTCTATACAAACGTATGTCCTGGAATATGGTGGACTCCTGATCAAAAATTATGTGAAAGAACCAGCATCCACCCAAGGGTCTGACAGGGGATTCGATACCATGGCTTATTCCACTTATAACCTTAATCTTGACTGGGCCATCCGGTCCGCCGGGATACGCTGTAGGTATCCTATGTGAAGAATATATAAATAAGCTGTTTCTATTAGAAAAAAAATATTGCTATACTGGTCTGGTCCAAGTTCTTGATATGAAGGGTCCTAGAAATGGGAGTTGCAACGTCGAGAAAGGAACATAGATTTAAGTCATCGGCATACCACCATCTTGAACTACACATGAACAAATCAGAGTTGATTTGTGGTTGGGTTCATCAGAACAAGACTCACTTGTTTTGGTAAATCAACCCACAATTGAAGGCCACGCGGATCTGGGGCTCCCTGGGTGTGAACGGGCATTTCGGCATGTATAATGCCTCTCCCTGCACACATCCATTGAACTCCTCCGGCCTCTGAAGAGATTGACATTCATGAGATGGATCACGAGCACCTTAGAACGTGGCTCACCGATGGTACCCTTGTGTCCAGCCGAGTCTTCATGCCTGCTCGACCTGAATAATCCGCGTGTAAGCCGATTGAAGCAACGACTAGTCATCGATCACTGTACCCTTCAAGCATATACGTCACCGTAGCCTGCCCTCTGTGTGGATGGTCAGGGAAACCCTAATATGTTAAACTTAGAACACTTCGAACTCGACAAAGAATTTTTCGAACTCACCGCGCCTCGAGATACATGGAAATGGTCGAGCATCAAGAAAGGTGTCAAATTCCTGAGGCCCATGGATCCGATGCTTCTGCGAACCAGCGCCCCATCGCCCTATGTGAAATTTGAATTACTGTGGTAGACAAGAAAATCTTTACGAAGACCAGTACTTCAGGCGTTTCGACAGCGAGAACTTTCTTGATAACGTTGCGTGACATCATGGTGCGGTGAGAAATCAGACGGCTATCAGAACGAGGAGATAAGAGGAACGCGAGGGTTGTAACAACGACCAACGTTAATAAGAGGCTTTTTAACATGAAACCAACATGAAACGACGGTGTGCGTCACGTCAGATAGTATGAGTAAAGAGGTATATTGGTCAGTCAGCTGATGATCTAAAGTTCATGATATGTTGATGATCAACAAGAAGTTCTCAGTGTGATTACGGGTACGTGCACACTCATAAACTCGTGTCTTTGTATTTTCAAGCAATACTATGGAAAGCCGGAGCACCACGCTTCGGAATCTCAAACACGGCAAAAGCTGCCGAGATATTTGAGGAATATAAGGGCTTGTTCGGTAAACGAGAACGAGCTACGATTTGTGCCTTCGGCACAAACCTAGTATCTCGTTGGGGGCTTTGCCCCCAAACCCCCCCATACTC
>JABAJX010010028.1:0-11962 GCA_018221735.1 Termitomyces sp. K1Aa
TACCTGCCCTACACACTCCCCCTCAAACACCGTGTGCTCGTCCTCCCCCCCCGCCATTTTCTCATCACCTTGACTCTTTCCATCCCCCTGTACAACACTGCCGCAGCTCCAACCCTCCCCCCATGCCCTGATCCGTCTGTGTAGATTTGAATGTCGGCCTCGTTGTTACGTTCCCTCTCCTGCGCCTCCTCCCTTGTTTCCCCTATCACCACCCTCACTGGACAGCTCCACTCTGGCGGGTGCCTCACCACGTCGATCCTCTCCACATTTCTCGGGTGTTCTCCCAGTGCCTTCATAATGTAGTGCAGCGGCGCTCTATGTTGTTTCACAAACCTGGCTGCGCGGTGTGCTGGCTTGTGGAGCGGGTGCATGTCCGGGAGCGTCGCGATTCTGGCCGCCGCTTTGATGCATGCCTTCTTAATCCGCAGTCCTATTGGGTCTAGGCCTGCATGGGCCTCCAAGAGATTGTTTGGCGTCGTCCGGAGAGCTCCCATAATTTGCAAGGCCCCCATCCTCTGTACTCTCCCCATCTTCTCCTCCATCCCCTTTGTCCCCCGTACTCTCCCTGCCTCCTCCTCACACGCGCTGGGTGCGCACCACACGTCCACCGCATAGAGCATGGTCGGTGCTATCACTGCTTTGTACAGCCGTCGTGCTAGGCTCCCTCTGACGCCACCATTCACTTTTGTCAGCCTCTTGGTCTGGATCGCTGCCGCCGTCCCCTTCCCATGCGCATATGCAGCGTGTTCCTTGAAGCGAAGCTCCTGGTCGAGGACCACCCCTAGGAACTTGTGTGACTTTTCTATCTTGATTGGTGTTCCGTCAATGGTAATCGCAGGTCTCGCCGCCGGTCTCGTCTTCCTCCCCCTCAGCCCGTCTTTCTCTCTTTGCCTGGTGAACCCCATCCCCACAAACTTCTTCATCTCGTATATCGAGCAGTGTCTCTTTGCCCATCTCCCTGCTCCACCCTCTCTTGCCATCATGTCCTCCACCTTCCTCGCCGCCTCCTCCATGTCCTTCCCTTCCGCCGCCACGTACGCATCATCTGCAAACGAGCCCGCGAGCTCCCCATCCTGCTCCCTTGCTCCTTCAATCTGCTCCGCATTATAGAAATTGTAACACAGGCCCGATGTGTTGCACCCCTGATCGAGCCCGCTGTCCACCGGGATTTGACGCGACTTGTAGTCGTCAAATGAGATCACTGTTCTGCGCCCTTCTAGCTTCCGCTCAAACCATCCCACTACCTCCTCTGGCACCCCCCTCTCTCTCATGTCACCCGCCAGCACCCGTGGTACTGTGTTTGGGAATGCCCCCTTTACATCCATGAACACGGCCACCACCTCCTTCCCCTTCCTCCATGCGTTCTTGACAAAGGTCGTCAGGACATGTAACGAATCCGTGGTCGACCTTCCCGTGCGTCCTCCGAACTGGTACTTTGGCAGTATGTTCGTCTTCTCTGCGTAATAGGCCAGCTTCGTTTTCACGCAGGACGAAAGTACCTTTGCCACTGTGTCGAGCAAGGCAATGGGCCGGTACGAGTTCGGGTTACTGTAATCGTCCCTGTTTGGCTTCCTCAGCACCACGGTTTTGAAGACTTTCCATTGTTCAGGATATATCTTGTGTTTGAAAGTTGCCCTGAATATGGGCCCCAGGTACGGCACGATCGTCCATTTAGTCTTCTTCAGTACTACGTTTGGGATGCCGCTCAGCCCAGGTGCCTTGTGGGGTTTGAGCTTGTCAATCGCCGCGTAGATCTCCTTGTTTCTGATGGTCGTCCACTCAAAGGCTGGCTCAGCTGGTGCTGGTTCAGTCGTCTCCCCCGCTTCTGCGCCCGGATTGTTGTAAAAGAATGCCTCGTGGAATAACCTAGCCTTCCCCTCATTATCTTCGACCTCTATCGTTCTCCCCTCCACCTCCTCCTTCAGCGCTGGTGTCCGAGCCCTTCCTCCGTCCCCCGGTGCAGCCACAACAAAGGCTTTGGCGTCCCATATTGATCTTGCATCGACCTCTTCCAGCCAGCCTTCCCAATGTGCCCGTTTTGCGTTTTTGATTGCTTGGCCGTACTCGTTGCGCGCTCGCCGGAAGGCTTCGTGGGCTGGATGCCCCTCGATGTCCACCACTCGGTACGACTCCCTCCCCATCGCTCGTGCTCTCCTCCTCATCTCCGTCAGTTCTCTCGTCCACCACCTCTTGACGCCATCATGCTCTCTCCTCTCCGGCACCGTTTCCTCCACCGCCCCCTTCAACGCCTCCATCACCTCATCCAGCCTTCGTTCCACCTCCTCCCTCCTCGCTATCCTGCCTTTGCTCACTCCCTCCAGCCTCCGCCCCAACGCTTCCTTGAATTCCTTCCAATCTACGTCCCAAAAATTCCTGCCCACCTCCTCCTTGTTCCGCTCCACTTTTGTGTCGCAGACCGTGACCACCGGGAAGTGGTCGGCTTTTGGGAGCTGTTCGCTGTACAGCACCTCGCACCGCACAATCTGTCCCTGGAAAGAGTCAGTGGCAAAGACGTTATCTGGTCTGGTCAGGTTCTTTGTGCTTTTCGCCCTCAGTGTGGGGACGTGTGGCCTCAGCGCCATGTTCATCCTGTGCCGCGTTGTCATCGCTATCAGCTCTTCTGCGGCATCCAGGTTCCTCCTCGTGAAGAGGTGCACGTTGCGTGGGTCATCCCACAATGGGTGGTGTCTGTTAAAATCGCCGACCCATATGTCGGCCACATTCCTGCCCCGTGTCCTCCTCCCCTCCGTGCTGCGCAGATAGAAGTCCAGCGCCCTCACACTCCTCGAATGTCCACAATCATTGTAAATGTTGAATATACGCACCGTCCTATCCTCTGTCTCTATGCTGATCGCCACCACGTCCGTGCTCTCAATATTCAGCCTCTTCCACTTGTCTGTGGCTATCTCTTTGCTGACCAGCATCACCGCCCTGGTCCTCTCCACTGCGCCCTCATCGTGAAGCTTCGGGTACACTGGCCTCCAGATCTGTGTCGCCCTTGACTTCTTGTTGAAGTCGAAGTAAGGTTCCTGCAAACAAATGATGTCAGTTCCCTTGTCCATGGTGTTGAGCATTGCGTGCTGTGCCGTCAGCGACTTGTCGACGTTCTGCTGCCAGATGGTTAGTCTCCCTGTTTCGCCTCTCCCACCCCCTCCCCCTACACTCGTTCCCTCTCGCCCTGTCCCTTGGTTGTCCGTCATTGGGACGGGTGAGGTGAGAGCTGCCTTGCTTGTGCTGCCAGTGTGTCGAGCAACGCCATAAATTCGTTGAACTGTTTTTCATTCCAGCTTCCATGCTCCTTCTGGGAGCCGCTCTGCCTTTCCGTATCCTGAGAGCTTGGTTTGCTGTCCCACCTAAAGCTATCGAGGGTTGTTTGAGTCCCACTTGGGTCCTTTCGTCCTGACTTGTCTTGGTTTCCGCCTTCGCTTGCGTCACTGGTTCCACCTCCGGCCTCTTTTTCTGGCAGTGTCCCGCCTCCCTGTCCGCTCTGTCCCCCTGCGAGTCTCCCCTGTCCCGTTCCTCCTCGCAAGCTCATCTCCGTGTTGAGTCCTGGCATGTTTGGCGCATTCGCTCTGTGGTCGTCAGTACGTACCCACGTCCATTGCTGGTCCGTGGGGTAGAACCTGTACTTCATCTCTGGCGTTCTTTCCGTGAGCCTATTCTTTGCTTCGACGAAGACTGGGCACATCCTCGACATTGATGGGTGGTCGTGTCTTGTACCTCTTGCTTTGCAGTTGACGCAGCAGAAAGCCTTGTAGTTCGTCTCTGTACAGTCCTTCGTCCTGTGGCCTTTCGCGCACATGCCGCACGTATCTGTCTCCTGCTTACATTCGTTAGCGATGTGTCCCCTCCCATACCTCTGGCACTTTAGGCATTGTCTGGACTCCATGTCTAGCTTCCTCGCGTTCACCCTCTTTCCCTCAATTATTAGGCCTTGTCGAATGACCACGTTCGCGCCTCGATCCGTAGCGCAGGACAGAACTAGGTGCGCCACCTTCTGGTTCTCATGCCTGGCTCTGGGGGCTCTCGCCCACTTTGCCGCGACCAGCTCTCCAGGGTGTAGCCCGTTCCTGCCCTCGAGCATCTCCAGTCGCTCCGACGGGTTGTCGCCCAGGCTCACCGGCACGAATTCCACGAAGACGTCGAATACCCTGTCCTTGACTTTGGCTCCCGCTCCAAATTTGTCGAGGAAGCTTGTCCTGACGTCTGGCTTGGCCAGCCATTCTGCGGCATCTGAAGAGTTCAGCTCATATAACACGCCCCCGTTCTTCAGTTTCCTAGCGGATAGGAACTCTACCTTTGGGCTGTCCAGTCCTTGGACGCCCATTAGATCTTTGGCGATCTTCGCCTTCTCCACCAGCTCTTTCTCCGATAGCTCCTTCCAACCCTCGCATCCTTCTCCGTTGTCAACAATTACTTGCCTGGTCCTGTTCTTTGCCCTTTTCACGATGTCTTCATGTTCTGCTCTCCGGGCGATTTGGGTGTAATTCATCTTCGGCAGTGTCGTTTCCTTCGGTGCGTCCCTCCCCTCCTCGATTGTCCTTTGTGTTGTCCTCATTTCTACCACTTGACCCTCCTCTATCCTCTCCACCAGCTCCCTTGTTTGTTCCATCATCCCTTTCACGGTCTTCACTGTCGTCTCCGCTAGGGTTTCCAACACTTCCCTGCACTCCTCCACCGCCCTCCCCACCGACTCCAGGACTGTCTTCTCCGTTTCTCCCGCCCTCACTTCCTCTAGTCCGATTGCCACCGCTCTCATTCCGTCCCTCACGTCCTGTGGCACATCTTTCCTCGCGTACAACATAGCCAGCGTGATTTTCAGCACATCTACGTCGATAGGGTCGTCCGTTTCCGCTAGCGCTCCGTTTTCGTTTAGCCACGTTCTGGCGTCTTCCGCTGTCTGTATTTTTGAGGCTTGTTCTTTAACGGTCCCTCTTGTTGTCATGCCCTGCGGTGTGCTTGTCGCTCTGCGCGTTGCCTGACCTGGTTCCCTTGTTGCGGTGCCCCCGCTGCTGTGTGCTGGCATGTCTTTCTGGTGCTTGTTGTTACGGTTTTAGACTTTGGATGTATAGAGATTGTCTCCTCAGTCTTCATGAATACGAATTATTCACAGGTGCACTGATTCAGATGATCAGGTCTATCGAACGCGGCCCTAGTCCACATTGATAGCCTCGTCATAACTAGAAAACCCCTATCTCAAATGAGTTCCGATAAACCACAGTAAGATCCGAACGCTCAAGAATCCTTCACGACTCTTTCGTCCATCCATGAACTGATACTACTGAAAGTGTCCACACCACGACGAGGATTGACGAAGGGGATTTCACATGATCCATCGGCGTCTTGATTCTTTTGAAGAGGCAAACTTGGAAGCATGCTAGGTTACTTTCGATGTTTACCTCTAAAAATCCAATCATGATCAAGCTTTTGTGAGCGTAATAGATAGTAGTACGGTATTTAGACCTAAATATAATACAACGCCTGCTCGAAATTTCAAAAGAGTTGTTATTCTGGCTGAGATTTATTATAGTTCTCAGCCCAGGCAAAACAAATCATGGGTGTTCGCTATTCCTACCCGGTTCACTGAGCCCAATGATACAAACAATCAATGTCAGTGAATGTAGAAATCAGTCGATATATAAATACTCAATAAATGGTAAGTGTAATTGTAATGTTGAACTTGATCTTCGAAGTTCGAAACTTCCGAGTCAAGCTCGAAAAATGATTAGGACTTGAACGACGATAACGTTCGGTTACCTGTAAGCTCAGGACGCATGAATCAGTAGGGCATCCATTCCAAGTGTCAAACTGTAGGCAAATCTCTAATGTTATAAAACTAGGATCATATCAGGAATGTTCAGAATGATCCTTCCGATCTTTCACCAACTTGACTCGTCGACTCACGATGGATTAAAAACTACGCCACCAATGACAGGGTAACTTGACTACAGTTCAAAGTTGGATTCATATTTATCCCACAATGAATCGCTGATTTTCTTGTCGTCAGAAGATACAGAACTATGAGGGGTTACAGAGTTGTAGCATTCTTTAAGGCATGTAATCAAGCTCAGCAACCTAGGCCTCGTGGCGCAAAAATGACTTCGAGGTATGTACGGCCCTGATCCGGTGACAGCCCAGTAGGACTATGTATTGATCGAAAAAATCCATGATATATTAGATGTAGGTTGAGCAGATTGTTACTACACGAATCGTAGCTACATGAAGTGATGCATAATTAGTGTACTAATTTGATGACACATTTTTTTGTAGTTTTACAATTTTTGAATGTCTTTCCGCTTAACAAGTGCACTACGGGCTATTAGATGGCAAATAGCTCCCGCAATTGTAACGACCTCCATATATCGATCAATACAAGATTTTGACAATAAAAAACTACTCACGGCTGCAAAGATCAAAGGTTGATGCCACTTATACTCTGGTGGCAATAAAAGCGCACCAGCAACAGGGTTCCCAGTAAGCAGAGCAAAAGCCAATGTGAAAGATAAAAGACCGATCCGTAGACTTATTAGTTCGAGGTCAGTGCTATGCTTGATGACATGGAAACAGGTTTTACCCAAGGTCTGACAGGTCCTTATGAGACACAAAGGATGCTACAGCTGGCGTCACCAGTGATACAGCTGCCATAGATGAAGGTTGAAAACTGCGGTTCCAGAAAGGAAGAAAACCAACCAACCTCCTCCCGCAAAGAATCCATAGAAGATGCTAAAGACTACTGTGCCTTCTATACTGGTTGCACCAAACATTGCGAATACTAAACTACCAGTGATCATGCTGACGGGTATCATGACTGTGACCGCGAGTCAAATCCCTCACATTGTAAGAATAGGTGATGTTTGATGTACCGTACCGTTCAATGGCCCGTATATATCCGCAACGAAGTTAGGTATTGTCCTCCCCAAGATTCCTCCAGCATTCATGACCGTGATCTACCAGGATAAAGAATAAATGAGGCAATTATGGTGAAAGGGAAATAACATCTCGTACCGAATATTTGACAAATATCCGAGACACTCCGTGAAGCACAGCATACAGCTGAAGATAAAAAACTAATAATGTTTGTGATTAGCTTAATGATGCGTGTCCCGTGAAGGATACATACAGGGCACAAAAATCCCCCAAAAAATCTACAACACACCCTCTTCAGTCTGTTGATGGTATTATTATGGTATGCACACATACCAAGAACGAGCCAAATAGGAAGAGAAGGTACGGGGCATCAGTGATGACTTCTTTGAAAACTGATCCATTTTCCGACCCATGCCTCCTCGGCGGTAGCCGTGCTCTCATGGCTAAGTTGGCTATGATAAGAAGTCCCAAGTCCATAAAAGCGACCGCTCTAGAAGTTTCTCAAAAGTACTTAGATGGTCACTAAAGTTAAATTTTAAAATGGAACCACGTACCGGACACCTGTGCCAAATCCAGATGGTCTCGCAAACACGTTGTTCAACAGTATCGGGTACATGCATCCTCCAAAGCTGGAGCCTTCGGATCATAGTAAGCACTGCTCGAGGTCTCCTGGAGTATAAATGATTCACCTGCAATGACAATACCCATTGCAAGTGACCTACGCCTTTCAAAGTAGTGTGAAGTCACTTGCAAAGAAGGCAAAAACATAAAACCCATCCCTATGCCCATCCCAACACCTTGTGCAAGGAGATTCTGGTAGTAATGATGTGGTTGTGCCAATGACAACATGAAAATCCTGTTCAAAATGAATAAACCGTTCTGGTATCAGTTGACAAACGCCTACGAGAAGATGTAAATCAAGGATCCACCCAGTATACAATGGTGAAAGTATCCGGCATCGAACAATCTTCCAGCTGGTAAACCCATTGCAAACACGAAGAAGACCTGGAGAGATCCTATCCAGCTGATAGAGGATGGAGTGTGTTCACTAAGAGATATTCTCTATGTAACAACTGGTCGACAGAGTGAATTGGCCTTGAAATAAATTGAACTGACAGTATAATAGTCCTGATAGACGCCGAAGGACTGAACGACTCCAAATGTGCAGAATGAAACCATAGCGCTGAATTTGAATGTCAGAGAGAACAACGATACAAGAGGTTGAGAGCGGACCCTCCTAAAACCGTAAACCATGCTTGTATGCCACCTTCCGGTAAAGTCAGAGAGCTTCTTGGGGGCGGCGGTTGGACCGTAGCCTCGAAAACTTCTTTCACCGTCGATACAGCATCTATGGAGGATGAGAGGGCTTGTTCACTGGAATAAGCGCGGTTGATAGAGTCCCCGCTCTTTTGGGACTTGGTCATGATGAAGTAACCTGCAGTCGTATATGTCAACAAGTATCAAGGAAGCCTACGTGTGTGTCTCGCGAGAAACTTCCCAGAGGGGCGGCAGCACCGGCAAAAGAGCTTCTGTTAAACGGTAAATGTCAGCCTACTTATGTATATAGTCCAACCTTGCCTGCCACCTGGCTAATCAGCAAGTCGTACATAATCGGTCTCACGCTTGGCATCGCCTGTATGTGCATGTGGCACACATTATAGGTACTTATTTTAGTTCCTCGAGCGCGACATCAATGCATAGCCCATTCGATTTTGTTTAACGTTGCGGGGCCATTGTCAATGTTAGTTCATGCAGCTGGTATGAATGTTCCTGGGGGCGAGGAAGCGAACGGCCTTTAGCGCGACGCAACGCTTGAAAGCCGGTAGTTAGCGAAAGTTTAAGATCATTCATGTGACCTAACGATGACATGTTGGTTGTGGTAGTTCGGCCATTACTCGCCTTCGACAGAAAAAGAAAACCTTTTATTGAATGATTAGCGGGGTCAGTTCAGACGCACAACGTTTTCGAGGCCGATGAGGACTGGCGTCCAAAAGATCTTCCAATCAGACGATACTTAGCAGAACAGGCGGATGTACGTCCATACGGATGTATGTCATGTGTGAGAGTCGCAGGCAGGGGTTGAGATCATTGAGAAACGATGACTAGTAAGTAAACCTCGAAGGAGAAAGATTGAAGTCTAAGAGATCATCACCCTTCTCCGGAAGTTGCCACCGGTTTCGCACGTGGTTTCGCATCTTGTTGAATTAGATAGTTTTCCTGAATCTATCTCAAAGTAGTGGAAGAGAAAAATATCATTCCCCTACGATCTTCGTGATACTAATTATTGTAATGCCTGTCGCTGTGATCGATTTCAAGATCTTACCTCACGTTAAATCAGGTCAAGTTCACATGAAGTTCGTAAATCAAGTTCTTCAGCTCAAGTGGGAGCTACGTATACCCAGACAGCTGCATGCATCTCTCAATTTGTCAATGCCGAGTAGAACGGATAGACTGCAAGTCAAGTATTGTAGGTCTTGGCTTTTCACCTGTTTGGCAGCGAAGTTTATTGATGCAGTGTTACAGGGCTCTCACCAGTTACTCATGTCAATGACTATCGTGAAAGAACTTCCAAAGCGAACGATGGTCAAGCTTTTTACGGCACCCACAAATCAAATTTACAGAACGAAGTCTCCGGATCAAGCGTACTTATGTTGCTATGGACTGGTGCCCACACTTTCTGTAGGCAGACAGGTACTTGCCGATCCTTTCATCTCGATCGGCAGAACTCACCTCCTAGTGGCGTCTTGAGAACAAAAGATCTCGTTTGACATGATGCGCACGTCTGCGTGTTTCCCAACCGTTCTGGGAACACAGTCCGACATGATCTATCGGTTCACATAGGTATACTAAATATCGGAATTATGGTGATGATGTCCCGAAACGGAATTTCCGTTGCAGATAAAAGCCCGGAGAATGAGGCAGTCTTTTGAAAAGAACACGATCGACCATGGCTAGCGAACTTTACCTCCATCCTCTCTTCAGAACCAAAGTCGAACTTCTCTCGGCGGATGAACGCGTCGCCCTGTCCTATCGAAGAGCACGGCTCCTTCTGCAGACGTACCGTCCGTATACCTCTTCTACTGACGTATGGACTGGTTGCTCACCCTTCGTCGCAGGATTGACATCATCGGACGTACAGCATTGTTCTTCGAAATTTTGGTCTATGATTATGGATCCTATCTGCTCTTTGGATATTGCAATGTTTACCATCATTGCTGCACATGTCGGTCTCGCTATTGGCACACTATCTCGACACTTGAAGAAACGTCCAGACTTTAAACCTTTGGTCAATCGGATGTTGCGATTCGATACCGTCGGTATTTACCTTCTGACTGAACGTGGTCACGGCCTAGACGCTTTCAATATCGAGACCACTGCGACAAAAACCGCCGATGGGTATATCCTTCATACCCCCAGAGAGGAAGCAGCCAAGTAAGTGTCGAGTGTCACTGGTAGTTCATGTTCAATGTCATTTACATTGCCGTAGATTCATGCCAGCTTCGACGCCATCGTTCGGCATACCAAAAGTCGCATTGGTCATGGCTCGGCTCATAGTCGACGGTAAGGATCATGGGTCTCGCTTCTTCATCACCCCAATTTGCAACGAACGTGAAATGTATCATGGTGTCCGTTCTGTTCGCCTTCCTCCTCGCAGCGGTACCGCACCACTCGACTTTTCCATTACAAGCTTTGATCATGTTCACCTTCCGCCGACAGCCCTCGTCGCTTCCGACATCCTTGACTATGCTACCCCTCACCGATCACTTGACGCGTGGTGGGACGAGATATGGCGGATCCAGCTTGGGACCATGACTGTCCCTGCGCCATGGATCTCGGCTATCAAGGCTGTGGCCTACATTGGCGGTCGTTACTCAATGCATCGCAGTTTAGTAGGTAAACTCTCCACTCCCGCACCTATCATCAGCTTCCGAACGCAGCAGTGGCCCATCGTCCACGCTACATCTGTCGGAATGGTCATGGAAAATTGGTTCCCTATTGTCATTGAGCAGGCCACGAAGACATCAGATCATCGCATTAGGCATGCCTTATCTGTTATTGCAAAAGCTACCATATGCAGACACTTCCAGCGATGCGTGCCTGAGGTCGCAGAACGCTGCGGTGCCCAGGGTACATTCGAACACAACTACATGGCGCGTATCGAGGTTAGTCTCTTACCCCAATAAACATGCTTGTCCTTACATTTGGTAATTCTAGAATGATGGCAAGGGTGTCATCATTGCCGAAGGGGATGTTCTGACTTTGTGTATCCGTCTGTTCTCTGAACTGGTCCAAAAACGTTACAAAGTTCATATGTCCGATCCAAACGAATCACTCCTTGCATTCCACGCGTCTTCGCTTCTGGAAGAAAACATAGCCCTCCTTGAAAGCATTGACGGTGATTATCGTAGCGATTCGTTCAACGCTTTGATCCTGCCGCAATCTCAGATAGTTGTGGAGGCAATTGGTCACGCTCTTGCCTACTCCGCGGCGCTCCGTTCCAACCTCCCCAAACCGATTCTAGATGTCTACGAGTGTGCTGTTATACGACAAGATCCTGCGTGGTACTCCGAGCACGGTCTTTCCAGGATTTCACAAAGGCGACGTGAAGACGCAGCAGTATCAGCAATGTTACCCGATCTGTTTTCATACCTCGAACAACTCAATATCGCAAAATATGTTCAGGCACCGATAGTGACGGACGCCGGCTGGAAAGATTACCTTGCAACTCTTCCTATCCATACAGGAAACGCTAATCCCGAAGTAGAGCTCATTCAAGCTGTGCTATAATGCTATATTTGAAGCTTTGATGAAGATTGGTGGGTCACCTTCAAAGACTGTCTCCTAACCCGGTCTTTTAGTACACAACCTACCTCAATGCTCCACCCACAACGCTATCCTTGTTTTTACTATCTATGATATATTTAAGATTATTGTCTTTGGACTGGGATGATAAAAATTGTTCTACAGTATGTACTTGTATCATTTTGCAATCAAGAATGATATCATCATACATCTTGATGACTTTTCTCGAAGCATCGACATCCCCCGATAGTCGGCCCTGAGTCTGAGCCCCTGTGTGTGTAGGTGCTACATA
>JABAJX010010028.1:12040-22494 GCA_018221735.1 Termitomyces sp. K1Aa
ATACATACATACATAGTAAGGGTACGAGTCCATTGTAATTTGTCCCCCATCGGAGTCTCTGAATCAAAAACAAGCGCTCTCTCCACTACGCGGTTGACTCGAAATACCAGAAGTAGAATTGTGCAGTCTCACGTCATTATTACGAACTTACAGCACCACAAAATGACTGTACATATCATGGCAAACTCTCGGCACACCTCATCTGACATCGACACGGTCGCGCGTAACTGAGAACAAATGTGGTAAAGAGGTGGCAAAGAAGGCTGATTATCATTTGAGCCCGTGTAAGTTAGGTCCATGTCGTTCAAACGTTCATCAATGGAGCTACATATGTAACACAGTTACACGCTTTCAATTCTAAGGGTGCTGTCGAGAACAGCGAGAGTGGAGTTACAAACCTTCATGAACAAGCAGAACGTGGTGATTGTGACAGAAGGGTGTCCGACTCGGCCGGGAAGACGCGATGCCACATGGCGAGCAGCGGCGCATATCGTATTTGGTTATGGTCTTAACGATGACTCGTTCTGACTCACTCACCTTGCGAACTTCGGGTACTTATGTACTGTACATAGCTTAAACGTTGAGGCGGCCGCCGCCACGGGCGCTAGTGCGGTTGTACCCCTCTTCAACAATTGAGGTCAAGACCGACCGAGTCGCGAAGTGATATGGGCAAAGGCTCTAATTCTCCTGTTCGGGAAAAACTGCTAGATAAAAAAATAAAGAGTTACGATTTGGATCGGTCAGTGCAGAGTACCCGAAGCTTCGATAAGTTCCCTCCGGATGATCGAACCAGGGCGGCTTTCCGCCGACGCTACATACGCCGCATATTCCAATTTCAGACAAAAACACACATCTCATCTGCGGCCTTTCTTCGCACCCTCCGTAAGCGACGCGAAAAAATCTCTGACATCGGTCTCACTAACCACCTTGCCTTCTTGCGCAAAGGGTCGGAGATACTTGACCAGGTCATCCCTGCATAGGATAGGATATTTCAGATGAGATCAGGCGGACCAGAAGCATTAGACCCTAACCGCATTCCATTAAACGCATGAATGCCGTCAATCGCTTTATCACGCGGTAAACGCTCCAGAGCCCGCATACCGAGTTCCTCCAATGAAAGACCTAAACAATAATCACTATCGTTAACAGCGGACCAGAACAAGACGAGCGCGGAATAATCGGAGGCCGATAACCGTGGCAAGCCCCTGGAAGCTACAGTACCAGGATTGTACCTACCTAAATCAGGGTCTTCAGGAGGCTCATAAGTCTCCTCTTCTTCAAGAAGACATGGTATTGACTCAAGGGGTGGCAGGCACTAAAAAACGGCGATATGAGATTTGGATATGAGATCATTGACAAAAGTAGAGAGACCTACAGAAGAACAACGGCACCATCTGTCCCGGAAACCTTCCGATAAGAAGAGATCTCCAGTGCCCAGGAAAGCAGCGGTAGGTGCATCAAGTTGTTGATAGATTTCTTGTGCCATGGAGTTGGGAGGCGGTGCGAGGCATGGAGTACTAGAAATCATAGCGGACTGAAAGCTTCCTCGCGGCCGCTTTGCGTCCGAAACTTCTACGTTTGAGGGAGAAAGAGGACGTTTTCTTCCAACAGTTGGCTCAACGACGGTCATGCTATCGGTCATGCTCACGGGATCCGAATCCTCTGGCGTAGGGGCCTCGTCTACAAGACGCCTCCAGGGCTCAGTAAGAGTATCTCTCGCGACCGTGGTGATACCTGGTGTGCCTGCCCATCTCACGAGTGTCTTATTTTTAGAGGCACACGGCCCGCAAATGAAAGAGTCATATTCAGTGCCAGATATGAGACCTGGAGGGAAGCCTTCGGAGCTTTCAGATTGAGCATCATCTTGTCCTTCTTCATGGGTATCCGTTTGTTCCGGGTGAGGCTCGAGAGATGATTTTCTGGAAGGTGGCCGTTCCCGAAGATTACAGCATGATTCATGGAACCAATCCTTGAATGGTTATTGAATCAGTTGCTTGGCTTGGTAAAACGAACCAGTACGAACTTCGCAAATCAAACATTGTATCATTGTCTCCTGTTCTGTTTTCGCATCATACGATCGACCACACCGACAAAACTGGGCTTTGAAATTGGGACCGTATATGTTTAATGCGTTTTGCTCTTCTGAAATCTTATGTAGTGTGCACGCGTGGGCAATCGAGGTAGTTGGACAGTCACAACGGAAATTTCGTTTTGGAAACCTGAGTACGCAATTGGTTAGACAAGACTCGGAACTGCCTGATTGTAACATACAACTCAATCTGTTCGTGATCGGTGTGGCAGGCAACGGAGCAGGCCGAACAAATGCCACGTTCCACTGAACATGTCAGACAGAGATACACCGCCTGCCTTGTTCATGGAGCTTAGTTTATTATAAGTATAATCAAAGCCATGACAGGTGCACACCTGATGTGCCCCAATGAGTAAGTGCATTTTGAGAACTCGTGTGGTAGGGCCAGTGCTGCCTCATGAAGGAGTTCATCCTGAGATGCAATGTAATCCGCAAGGGTTGCTTCCGTCATGTCTGGTAATAATAAGGACGCGTCGAACAGAGTTTCTTATAATAAACCTGAATATTCAGTGTTCTTTGGCAACATTAATGCAGGGACAAGGTGCATAAGCCGAGCCATTCTCTACCTTTTCGTAAGGACTCTTGTGTCCCAACTTGAGCACAATTGTTGGTTTGTCGTAAGTAGAAAGAATGTGTCACCACTGGTCACGTCTTCAAACGCGGTCCCGGGCTCAGCGGCCCGGCGTCTCTTGCTTACCCACACCTCATTGTTGCTCCCAACCTTCTACGCCCTCGAGCTGTTCTTTACAGCAGACTTGACCTTCTATACTCTCGAGAGAGTATAGTAGCAAAATCAGTAACAACGACGCGAAATTTCAACAGATCAAGACCGGAATTCGAACGATTACTGCTATCGAACGCACCGCATCGACAATCTCATTGAATACTCAACATGCCAGAAGCAATTTATTCTCCCTCGAAAACCCCCTCCAACAATGGCCCAGATCCAATCCTTCTTACGCTCTTTGCAAATCGTTTCATGAGTGTCGCCGAAGCAATGGGTCGATCGCTCCAGCAAACTTCCATTAGCACCAATATCAAAGAACGCCTCGACTTTTCTTGTGCCCTCTTTGCTCCTGATGGCGATTTGGTAGCGAACGCACCGTTCATTCCTATTCATTTAGGGTCTATGAGCTTGTACATCCTCCTACGCACCTCAGTGTCAAAGGACTGACCTTAATTTTTGTAGTGCGGTCAAATATCAAATGAAACTCCATGGAAACACTCTCAAAGAGGGTGATGTGTTAATGACAAATTCACCCTATGCTGGAGGCTCGTGAGCACCCTATTGCATTGGCCTCGACATTAAACGCAAACTAAACCTCGACTACAGCCATCTTCCTGATATCACGATAATTACACCAGTATTTGACTCAAACACGAAGGAGATCATATTCTTCACCGCTTCCCGTGGCCATCATGCTGATATCGGTGGAATCTTACCCGGTTCAATGCCCCCTACCTCCGTCAACATTTTCGAGGAAGGTGCCGAAGTTGAGAGCTTTAAGATCGTCGATGGGGGCGTGTACGATCATGATGGCCTAGTGGAATACATGGTTGAACAGCCTAGTCGGTACCCGGGAAGTTCTGGGTGCAGAAACATCCGTGATGTCGAGAGCGATGTTAAGGCAGTACGTATCTAACAAACTCACTATTACCTCTCCTGTTAACCCCTTTCTTAGCAAATCGCTGCCAATCACAAGGGCATCCAACTTATTCACGCAAGTACGTCGATTAGGATGCTCACATGCTTGAGCTAACTATCACTTTAGTTGTCGAAGATTATGGCCTCACTACTGTTCAGGAATACATGTACCATATCCGCGCCAATGCCGAAATGTGCGTCCGGAACCTCCTTCGAGACGTAGCCAAACGTTCTGGCACCAATGTACTAAGTGCAATTGACTATCTGGATGACGGGTCTCCTGTATGCTTCTTTCCCTCTTTGATAGCGAAATATATCAGTGACCTTGTGACCCTGACAGATCAGCCTTCGGGTAGAAATCAATGAGGCAGAGGGGTCTGCCGTTCTTGACTTCGAGGGCACTGGATACGAAGTACGAGGAAATCTCAATGCGCCTATTTCTGTGGTCCACTCTTCCATCATCTATTGTATGCGAGCGATGCTTGATCTTGACATTCCACTCAATGCAGGGTGCCTGGTACCGTTGGAGAGTGCGCTTAAATTATTCCTCAAATGATCCCGCAATACTAATGAGGCATAGTCAAAATCCCACCGAAATCCCTTCTTTCACCATCACGCACAGCTGCTGTGTGTGGTGGTAATGTTCTTACATCTCAGCGGATTGTAGATGTCGTTCTTAAAGCCTTCCATGCTGCTGCAGCCAGTCAAGGATGTACAAAGTAAAGACTAACTTCGTCGTATTGTCTCCTATGACTAATGCGTTTAACATAGCAACTTGACATTCGGTACAGGAGGTAAAGACAAAGATGGCAAAGCCGTTGCTGGTTGGGGCTATTATGAGGTACTCCCGAGTTCTCATTTAACTTACGTTCCACGTCTTATCCTGCATCCATAGACAATTGCTGGTGGTTCGGGAGCTGGACCAGGGTGGCACGGGACAGACGGAGTGCACACTCACATTACCAACACGCGCATTGGAGACGTTGAGATTCTTGAGCGGCGCTACCCCGTGATGATTCACCAATTCGGCCTGCGCCACGGTTCTGCCGGGTTGGGAAAATGGCACGGCGGCGAAGGTGTTATTCGTGACATCGAATTTTTAGAGCCGATGCAGGTGTCTATTCTATCTGAGGTACGTTAGGCCCCAGGACCCATGCGGCGGGTGCCAAGGTCATCCGGATAATAAATTTTTGACTGACGGGCTTTGCGATCTTTTCATTTAGAGACGAACACGTCAGCCCTACGGCATGGATGGCGGTGGCCCGGGTGCACTGGGACGGAATACTTGGGTCAAGCTCTTGCGCACTGAAGACGGGGATCTCGACCCTCATGCACAGTATAATTCTATCGCCACTCGTGAAATCAACATCGGTGGGAAAGCCACAGTATACATGGGCAAAGGAGATCATTTTGTCATTGAGACCCCAGGGGGAGGTGCCTGGGGCGTGGACGAGGATGCAGTCCATGGGAAAAAGGACCTTCCTACTCACACCAAGGTATGGGAACCCCGAGGTTCCTTTGCGGAGCGCGCGGCTGCCCAGGCTGGATTTTGATGAGCCCCTGTATTTTTTGCATGTATGTACAATTACAAGAAAACTCGGATGATCATGTGGGGTACGACAAGCATTGTCACAGACAGGTGCCTTTCTTTGATTGATATGAAGACATCATCGGCGGGGACAGTTGCAGTGCGAGTGAGCGTGGACCATTGATTACTTACTGGGTAAGTATCACTCTAGATGCGAGCTACGTGAGGAGTAGATACGTAATTCTTCTAAGCTCTCGTGTCTGTTCTCCCATGTCATGGTACTCAAGTGTTTATTACATCCGGATTTTCATCAAAAATGCGTCATATTGAGGAACCGTTCCCACATCCCAGTCTTCGCTGCCCATGCCAAATGCTTTTTATGGAAGCGAGCCCGTCCGAATAGGCAGTCAAGATTGATATAGCAGATAACTGACTCTGGTCTGGATCGAAATCATATTCGTGGAGTATCTTTTTGTGTAATCATCAGGGATCAGGTTGTCCGATGAACAGACCATCAAGTTCTAAAGCATCCGCGAATACTGGGAAGAGCAAAGATTGAAGTTTGAGATTAATTTGGAATCACTGTCACCTTTTCCTTATAGGCTGAGGACCAAGCTTTAACCGAAGAAATCTTCCGGATTATCTATATCCATTGGAAGATAAATTGCCATACTACTATGAGTCTATGATGGCCTTCTTGCCTTTCAAGTGCCTGCTATATATTTTCAGAAATTCTGGGATGTCGCTTTCGCACACGGGGGTCTTACTCCGTCTGTGGTGTGTAGAATCCAATCTCAAAACTGCTAGAGCTTAATTTGGATACTGGTATCCCCTCACTCCTGGAGATTTACTGGACGTGTTAAGTTATCCCGTGAAATTCGGAGGATGCCTTGGGAAAAGAGCGCCGGCTGTTTTGAGACCTTATTGCTCCAACGACGGAAATGATTGTGGAAAAAACTTAAGAACAGCCAAGGAGTTATTAAAAGACTAAGATAGATATTGATGATATCACAAGGGGTACCTTATGAGAAAGCAACCTGATTCATGTCATTGTCATACTAAGGCCCGTACCTTTTGATATCGGCATGGTACCCACCTGTAGCTTTATGTCCTATGAGGCACAGATTTCTCTCTTGGAGCAGAGTGCGCCCATGATGAACATGAAACGTTCAATTTTCAACAGATCATGGTGAGAAAATAAGTACGATATCGTAAGGTGACCTGTTGGCACCCGACATCTCTCCGGAGTCTGACTAACTACCCTTTCCGAAGGTTTGAATAGTTCCCGTGGTAGCTTCACCTGAAATCTACACAAAAAGAGTTCTAGAAAGCTTCGAAAACCAACGCCACTGTCCGAACTGTGGCTCTCAAGTGTTCGGGATAAGCCGTGTCCGCATCATGACGCGGATCATATATTTCAAACTCCGAAAAATGAACTCCGGAATCGGCTAAAACCGAAGATCCTGCCCGGCTAAAACCGGCGGCTTCCCGCGGCACCTCGGCACCATCGGTATCTATCGAATGGCCGATCATTCACTTCAAATATTTCCGAGTCTATGTCATCGACAGCATCCTTCTCAATACCGATACTATAGCATGGCCAAGCTCACCGTTTCTACATCAACCCCTTCATCTGCCCATCTTTCACAAACAGTACATCCTTTTGCAAACAGCAAATCTCTGCTTGAGATATTACCTGACAGAATTGATGTTGAAGAGGAGTCGCGCTTTTATGACGAGCTGATGCAGGTACGTCACTTCCCCTCTTAAAATATGCCCTTTCATTGAACAAAAAAATTCTCATCCCTGGTACTAGGATCAGGACTTTGACAGGCGCTCCGTATCAAGCGCACCAGGCTCGTTGGGCTTTCAGGGAGCTCCGTCGGTGTTTTCAACAGACATCTGGTTAGATGATCATACAGGCTCAGGGGACAGTCTGGCGTTTGCGCAGGATGTCAGGATCAATGGGTGGACCAATGTGGGGGATAAACCAGAGCGGGGGTATATTGGTGAGATTTGTCGTTCAAGTAACATTTGTGCTAGGACTAAACTAGATGTCTATCTCGAGTAGTTTATGATTGTGCCATTCAGACCAAAGAGGTAGAGTATATTCGCGAGTTGTATCTTGCCTTTACCACTCAAATTCACTTTGACAGGGAACCATGATTCATGCCCACAAACGATACAGTGATTTCCATGAACTAGAGTCTGTTTTGAGACGAACACTTCCGGTAAGGAAGTCCCGCTAGACATGTGGTCTTTGAAATTCATCGATTGAAACCATTTACAGCGATCTCAAATACATTTTGTCCCCCCCCTTCCACCCAAATCACCGCTATCGCGTTACCGACCAGCGTTCCTCGACAGGCGCCGGCGGCTCCTTCAATCTTGGCTCTCGGCGGTGTTGCTACATCCTGACGTTGGGGGGTCAAAAGCCGTCAGAGTCTGGGTGATGAGTTAGCTTTCCTTCTCCTATGATCCGGTCTAGGTTCTTGCACATAGTGCATGGTCTGATAATCTTCGTAGTATGCCGTAAGACAGACTTTTAATCTCATACTCTACCTTCCCCCTGTAAATCTATAATATTGGTGCAATTACGCTATCTTTTCCTTCTGTAGATGGAAGATGTTGAGAATGTTGTTCGGAAAACCAATTCGGATTGATGATCTTCACAATTGCAGATCATCTTATCTTTGCTACGCAACCACAATGACCAGTACTACATCCCCTTCATCACAACTTGCGATCCCTCTTCACGTTTCCTATATCAAAGCCCTCGGCGACGTACGTGCGCCTCTTGTCGTTTCTGAATAATATCAACAACCTCATTGCGACCCGAACAGAACAAGGATGATCTCGCGTATCATCTAACAGCGCATTTGCGTATGAACGCGGTATATTGGGGCCTGACAGCACTATGCATCATGGGACACAAGGAAACACTGCCCAGGGAAGAGACGATCGAGTTCGTGATGAGCTGTTGGGACGATGAGGCAGGTCTGCGCTTTTAGTTCTTTCTGTTGTCTTCATTTCTCGTTTCTTCTCTTCGTTCAGATATCTCTGAATCATGCAAATTCTAATACGACAACAATACAGGTGCCTTTGGCGCACACCCAGACCATGACGCACACCTCCACTCTACGCTCAGTGCCATCCAAATTTTACTCATGCACGATGCTTTAGATCGTATCGATATTCCCCGTGTCGTCAAATGCATGTACACCCGTCTCTGCTTCTATGTCCAACTAAATAAGTCTTTCGCAGTCATACTTTCCCTCCACCAACCCTCCGGCGTGTTCGCAGGTGACTCCTTTGGCGAGACCGATACTCGCTTCCTCTACTGCGCCGTCAGCGCCCTCTCCCTCCTCGGCCAACTACATCTACTCGATGGCGAAGCAAAAGAGCGTACAGTGAATTATATAGTGAAGTGTAGGAACTTCGACGGTGGTTTTGGGAGCGTGATCGGGGCGGAAAGTCATGCAGCGCAAGGTGGTTTTTCATTTCTTCTTCTCAGAATGAGTGTTCATTTGGTATACTGGGACTCAGTTTTTGTGTGCGTGGCAGCCCTCGCGATTTTAGATAGACTTGATGTGATCGATGAAGCAACGCTTGGATGGTGGTTGTGCGAACGTCAGCTCCCGAATGGTGGGCTGAATGGACGGCCAGAGAAGTTGGAGGATGTACGTAATTTTCACTTCGAAGAACAAAGACTTCGGACGGACGTTCCTGTAATCTAGGTCTGTTACAGCTTCTGGGTTCTCTCTGCCATGGCTATCCTTGACAAAATACCCTGGATCGACGCGAATAAGCTAACCGCGTTCATCCTCTCTGCACAGGTACTTTTCCACTCTACCCACTTACCTTCCAATTCCCACTAACTCTCTACCTCTTCGCAGGATTTTGAAGCAGGTGGCATCGCCGATCGCCCAGGCGACATGGCCGACGTCTTCCACACTCTTTTTGGCGTCGCAGGTGCGTGACATTGCGGTCCTTGTTTGCCTTCGTCTTTCCTCTGATTCGTGTTTGTTATAGGACTCTCCCTACTGGGTTACCCAGGGTTGCAGGACCTCGATCCAGTTTACTGTATGCCTGCAGAATTTATCGACAAGAAAGGCCTACGCAAGCCGTGGAAAGCACTTCGGAGAAGGACAGCGTAAAGTGATTAGCGAAGGTGTTAGAACATTTGCTAGCAAACAAAGGCGCGTCTGTATCTTGTTTGGTTGGATTGTAATAGGGGCCGGTTGGCAGTCTGTATCGGTGGTGTATGAAACATATACCGATTCAAGTTGATTTGGAACACATATACCCTTCTGCACAAAAAGTTACATTGATCTCTTCTATAGACACCAGATGGGTTTACAAGTCATCACGACACAAGCCAAAATCTATCTAATGATCTAAAGGAGTTTAGATCTTATTGTGTCTGGACCCTATCCTCAAAACTCAACGTTAGCTCAACCCTGCTTCTGATATTCGATAACATGACGTTCTCTGAAGACTTAAGAAGCAAAAATGCGTGACAGCGGCGATCTGCCAGTCTCATACGTAGACCAGTCTTCCTGTCTAGCATTCAATGACCCGACGACAAAACCAGCAAGGCATATGTAGCCACCACATGCTAGGTCTTTGGTCATGTCATCACTTTCTACCTCCTAGATCGCTGTCACTGATGTACCTCAGTAGACTTACGGGATTGAGATGAACCGCTGGCATACGTACATCTAATCAGAAAGCCTGTCCAATGTGCGTGGAACGAACTTTTGGAATGCAAGTTGTATTGAACGTCAGCCGACGTCATACGTAGCTAGCCATACATACTAGTAGATTTTCCCCGGCCCTAATACATGTGCATTCAATTTATATTAAAGCTCGCGAATAACGTCAAAGAGAAAAAAATCAAACTTAGGCTTGGTCCAGGTCAAAGAAAAAAAATTGTTGAAATATACAATATTCGAGCAGCATCCCGTTACATACAGGTACACGGGCCCGCGGGCCACGCATCGTACCCATATCTGTATAAGAACCATATGCGATTTCATATTTTGCGGGACAAACTCTTCAAAGCCACTTAATAACCGGCGGGATTTTGCCGATACAGTATCGGGACGACTTGGATATATGTAGTTTGTATGTAGTCTCTAGAAAGATCATACTGTATCATACAAATTTATGGCAAATGGATGTCATGAATT
>JABAJX010010029.1:0-22383 GCA_018221735.1 Termitomyces sp. K1Aa
ACCTCGACAACTAGATCTCGGAACTCAGAGTAGAGTGTATAAAAGGACGCGCAGGTGCCAGGGAGCTCCATCTCGTTAGGTTGAAGCCTCTCTAATCCCCTAGCTTCAATACCCGCTTTCATACCATGAAGTGCAATCCCACTTTCATTGTTGCTGCAGTCGGTGTGCTCATTTCTGCTGTCGAAGCTCAGCATGCTGTCATAGGCTATCCACCAGAGGGCACGTCTGTTACTGCAGGATCAAATATCACCGTCGAGATAGACCGTCCGGTTAGTGTTCTGGTCATTCAATCTTACGTTTTTTTTTCAACCTCTCACCAGGACACATTGACAAATTCGCAAGAAGTTGCCGTTGTGATTGGCGTTCTCCCATGCTCTAATACAACATGTATTCCCTCGATCGAATTTGAAATAGGCACCGTTCTTTATAACGGAGGATATGATCCGGAGTTTCAATCCGACGCACCGTTCTTCAAACCTCCTCATCAGAATTTTACTGTTACTATTCCTGCAACCCTTCCGAAAGGGAAAGTTCAGTTAGGAGTGGCTCATGTAGCGTTGAGAGGGGTGAGCTCTACTAATTTGAAGGTTCCACAAGGTTGACCACATCTACAGGCTCTCTTTGCACCGTTCCTCGAAACTATGAACATTACTTTGAACGTGGTTTGAAAATTGCAATATGTATACATATTGAAGATGAGAGGACGTTTAGCTATACTTCAGCTATAATGACATCATCATGTAGTTCAGTGTTGCAATGACAGCGACACAACACTTTAAATTTTAGCTCTCCGAGTCACGATATTCATAGAACACTTCACTGCAAGCATCTTCTGGCGACTCTCTCCTTCCCTGCCACCCGAGGTTCCGCAGTATGGACCTACAAAAGCATGGGGTTCTTTCACATATATGAAATTTGCGTGTTCGACCCTCCTCATTCCACGGACCACGATAACCGAAATCATGCTAATTTGAAGCGCCACTGACATTAGAGTGTTGGCCCATCGACTAGTCACCATGCGAACTCTTGTGGTTTGCCCGATGTTCCCATTCATATGCCTTAGGCATGTCAATGTTGCCGAGAATAGAGAACGGGGCCCAGGAGGTAGTCTCAATCTCGCCGTAGTTTCTGAGAGAAGAGGAAGAGAGAAGAGCGAGTATGGCGCTCAGTCCAATTACAGTCCTTGAAAGATCATAAGTAGAATATTTTGGAAGACATTCCAAAGCCCGGGCCATCGTTTGAATCGTTTCATACGACGAGCGCGCCCATTAATTGTTTTTGATGTTCAGGATCAATTCGGATAGGTGCTGAGCGCCAGTACTCAGTAAGTACGCTTCGCAACCGGAGCCCAACCACGCTCGCAACACGACCGAGATCATGGTTAAACGTTGAATCCCGAGGACTTCCATAGATGAGTGAGTGCCAGTACTTAGGCCTCAGTACAGTAGGGGTGAGGTAAGGAACGGGGCTGACTGATATGTGTCAGCAGTTGTCAGGATTGTGTACAAGTGATTACGAAGTCCTAGTCAATATGATCAGAGGAAATGGGTTGCTGATGTCGCCGAACCGTCACATAAAAGACGACATGCTCGCTTCGTCGTTTCCAAACTCTTGCTTGATCCTTACCACCACCTTCTCTCATAATGGACAAACGAAACATAGTTATTGTCGGCGGTGGAGCTGCTGGTGTTAATGCTGCTAAAGCCCTTTCAAAAACCTTGGATTCGTCCAAGTACGGGCTCATCCTGATTAACCCTTTACCGTATCGCATCTGGCTCATTGCTTCTCTGCGTCTAACCGTGACCCAGGACGAGGCTCTTAAAAACAATATCTTCCTGCCTTATGACAAGGTTTTCATCAATGGCAATGGGAAGTTTGTCCAGGGGAAGGTTGTGTCGTTTGAGCAATCAAAAGAGGGTGGCAGCGTTACCCTCGAGTCCGGAGAAAAGATCGAGTACGTGGCATTCGCAACACTTTAATGTTCGATCGAAGTTGATCATGAGCGTTGCATAGCTATCACATCCTTCTTCTCTCTCAGGGTTCCATATGGAACGGACCTCCTGCCTTCCCCCACACTGAATCCGGCGTCCAGGAGCATCTTATTAGTATGCACAGCAAGTTGGACAAAGCGAATCACATTGTCCTTGCTGGAGGAGGCGCAGTTGGAATCGGTTAGTTTCTAGTTTAATTTTGCTATTGTGTTATTTGGCTTACTGAAGCAATAGAATTGGCCGGTGAGATAAAGGACCAATGGCCCGTGAGCTCATACCCATTTTCATTAGTTCCAAATACCCAATTGATCTATGACATGCGTTTAGGACAAGAAAATCACCATTGTTCACGGTGACAAGCTCCTTCTGAACCCCTCGTATCCTGACAAGTTCAGGAAAGCTGCTGCCGCGTCCCTCATTGCCCGTGGTATCGAGTTGGTCCTCGATCACTTCATCAATGAGCCGGAGACTACGGAGGTTCAAGGTATCTCCACTGCCAGTGGCAAGGAAATCAAGACGGCGGACCTCGTGGTATGGGGATTGTGTCATCTGTGGCATGATTTGATACTTATGAACGACCCCTCCAGGTTCAAACTCGTGGTCCTCGCCCCAATACCGCGATGGTATCCGAAGCTCTTGGTGCTTCGGCCCTTACCTCGCTTGGATTAATCAAGATTCGCCCCACCTTCCAACTGGCTGACCACGACAATATCTTCGCTGCTGGCGATGTCATCGACTGGAAGGAGCAAAAGCAATCCGCTAAAGCCAGCGGTCACGGCAAGTTGGTCGGCGGTAACATCCAGGCCCTCCTCAACAAAACTGCTTTGAAGTCCTACAAGGGTGCTACTGAGATGATTGTCATCACGAATGGCAAGGTACGTTTGTCTGAAATGAGCACAAAAGTGGATATTTCTTACTGATGATCCACTTTAGAACTCCGGACTCGGGTATGTCGCTATTCTCTGGGGCATTACTCTTGGAGGTTGGTTCGCAAAGCTCGTAAAGTCTAAGAACCTCCTTGTCTCTCTGTACAAGGGAGAACAAGGCTACTAGATTTTCCCCTTCTAGTTTACCAGAGTTTACCATCTCCTTATCTTCACGGTACAGCGCGCTCGAGCGTCGTACCAAACTTTCTTTTGGTTTAGATACAACATACCCCATGATTACTTACTATAGGCCCGTTTCATAACGATAAACCTCTCGTTACCCTTCATGTTACTGTTGTTTGATGTCTAGGACCAAACATGGTGTGTAGGTCCACTCAGGTATGCTCACATTGAAAGGCATGTTAATCGACAAAATTGATCTCAACTGTCACCATGAATAAAACGGCGACCTTGGGACATCCTACCACCCATCATCATTCGTACACCGTCCGCAAGCTCAGCAATGCCACTCGTAAGTTACAGCCATATGGTCGATACCCATACAAAACTTGATCCGGGAGTTGACAATCGTATTATGGTTTCACATCTAATATAGATGAACAACTCGAGGAACTAAGAGCTGTCTTCGACGTTGCGTTCGCCACAGGCATGTCCAACTCGACAACCAAGGATCGTAAAGAGTCTCCTGATATTTCTCCCCATAGAATACGCCTTCAAGTGTGTCGTCGGATCCGACCATTTCACCAGACTCCTCTCAATCTTGAATCGTTCGCAAATCATCGCTGGCAATCTGGGAGGGGAGATCTTTGTTGCCGAATTGAATATCAGCAAGAAGATTATAGGGGGTATAATATGGTATGGCCCTGGTAGGGAACAGTACGACAGGTAAAACGGTATTATAGTGTCCTTTGTCCTTCTCTGACCTGGTAATTTCAGGGAAGATCAGCGCAAGCAAGCCCTGGCTTTGCTAATGGAAAGTCTTCCAAATGAGGTGAAAGCATGGTATACAACTGTGAGTTTCATTGCCGTAACTTCTACCGTCTATCCCACAGCCTCTTACTGCCAGTGACCTGCAAAGATTGCTCCCACAATGGAAAAGTTCAAGAAGGAGACCTTTGGAGACCTTGCCAAAACGGAATGGTATCTCCAGCGAGTTGGTGTTCACCCGAACTGGCAAGGAAAAGGTGTAGGGACTGCATTGATTGAGTACGGTCGGAAAAAGGTAGGAAATTGCCAGATGAGAGAAATACTATGTACTAGTGGGATTGATATGATCTCTTCAATGTGTGCTGCAGACAGATAGACATGGTATCGCTTTGGAGGCTGTAGAACCGTCAAACGTAAGTGATCTCCCAACCTGACTTGGAAAAACTTGAAGCTGAGTGCTTTTACCCATATACTAACAGGTTAGCTATTACGAACACCTTGGGTTCAATAACAAGGGTCACATCGACGTTGAAGGTCTTCACGGAAGCTTCACGGTAACAGGTCTGCTATGGCAGTCCTAGAAACTATCGTGTGGCAGTCATACGATTATACAAGTACAGTCGAATACAATGATTTTAAATCATTGACGAATGCTGTTATTTACACTTAAATGGAAAATGTGAGCGCCCAGGGCATGACATCCCTTATTCTGGGGCTCTCCGCACCTAGAGTGACATCACATAGTCTGCAAGAGCTCCAGCCCAGACTAGTCCGCCAAACCTGAAGCCGTTACGGTGGAACTGTCGCGAATAATAAATCAGATGCGATTAAACCATTGAACGGGTATCAGAACTTACAGAATTCCAGCAAGATTTAGGCGAATCCAAATCAACATGATAGATGTCGTGCGCCAGATAGGCTGCACCGCCCGATACACTGATCAAATGGTAGTATACTCCCATGCCATTCATCACGCCAGCAATGAAGAGAGATGCAACAAGTGCAAAGGCCAAGCCGGAAAGAATGGGCTTGATCCAAGTTCCAAACAACAGAGCAGTCGACTTGACTCCAGCCTTGACATCATCACGCTTATCTTGGCAAGCGTAGATGGTATCTGGTGTCTCTTGAGTCAGGCTCTTTGCATTCCTGCTTGAAAAACACAGCACTCACCATACCACATTGTCCATGCCCAAGCACCAGTGTAAAGGATCATGACTGACATGGGAGTACCTTGACCCAATTGCAGCCAAGCCATAGGTATGCCACAGTTCATAGCAAGACCTGCAGAAAGTCAATTTATGTACTTATGTTCACCGTTATCCAGAGTCAGACACAAAGACATACCAAGCCATGCCTGGGGCCAATAGGTGATCCTCTTCATGAAGGGGTAGATGCCGGAAAGAACGAAAATTGAAATCAGGCTCCAATTGAAACTGTCAGGCGATTGAGTGGATGATAAGCTGAAAAACCGACTTCTACATACGCGGCCTGTTCAAGGTTCCATATCATATTGATCAGGATTACGATGTGAAGGAACAAGAAGATGACCGCGCCAAAGACAGAGATCACACCAGAAGCAATAGGACGTTTCTTGGTTCGCTCTGTAAAGCATACATTAACATTAGTTGTCAGAATCAATCAAAGAAAGAAAGGACTTGCCAACTTGACGATCGAAATCACGGTCGAGGATATCATTCCAAATACATCCAGCACCTGATGGTTAAGAGGAAGATGGTTAGAATGTCAATTCGATCACTTTTCTGTATACCCAAAAGACTTACTAAAAAGGACAGTCAGCATCTCCGGCTGAGATCAAGAATCAAGCAATATTTACCTGTGAAGGAGAGATAATCCAATGAAACCGGGTATAAGGAAGGAGATAAAGGTGGGAATGTCAAGGTGCAAAACATGAGCAGCGATGGTAAGAGACCATGCTGACGTGCGGAATCAGACATAAAGATAATCGAAGACTCGTTAGACTGACCGTAGGGCCAGAAAAGAACCATAGTACCAGCGAATTTGGAAACTCGAGTGATCTGTACCCATGGCTTGATATTCGGGTACAGGGACTTCAGAGAAGGTTGGCTAGACATTGCTTAGAGATAAGACTGCCAAAAGTGTAGATGCACGAGGCGTCTGAGGATTCCAGGAACAGGGTCTTGAGTTCTTATACAAGTTGGAGATTCTTGAATCAAGAATTATCCATCAGGAAGATATGTGATCCAGAAAGCCCAGAGTAGAAGAGAGTAGACCGGTAAGAACAGATGAGAGTAATCATCGGAATATCAACATACGCCTGAGGCCTTTCGGGTTTTAGACATAGTACGGGTTATACTGGGTTAAGGCATATTCAGGACCCGGTTGGGCTTATGGTTTGGACGGGTTAAAGACGGGTTAGTGTACTTAGTTGGTAACCCGGGGTAAACAAATCCCTCGGGATCCGGTTGGGCTAGCGTTAACCCATCCAAACCGTGAGCCCAATCGGGTCCTGGATGAATGATTGACAACCGATGAAGCAATTTGTTTGGATCATCATTAGGGCGACCAGACACTGATGAGATTTCAAGGTCCCATCGTGGGCGAGCGCGACCTTGAGTACCTAGAATAGTTGAAGTCCAACGTTCAAGAGTTGGGCGCCGTTACCCGCGACCGTCTTCGGTTCCCACGTACCTCCGGCTATATTTTCTTCCGGCGCTTTATCGCTTTATCAATCTAACAGCCCGTGAAGCTTCAAGCAGTACTTACTGTACAGTGTATTGAAAATTTTCGAACCGCTGGAGGTTTGTTTTTTATCCTGTCCGAGTACGTTGCAAAGTGGTCTCTCCTAGGCAAATATCATCAGTTGTACCTCCATCGACTACCCCACCTAATATCAATTTGTTGCAGCTTATATATATAGTACACCCTAACCATATGTAGTGGGCCCTAAATCTTGCGTCCACTTTACGAGAATTACGGCGGTCAAGTTGGATGAAGAAAGGGGATGACAGAAGGATGGCATGTTAACAGATAGTGAGGTATGATTAGAGTAACGTACTAAATAATTCAATCGACTAAAATATCCTTTGTCCTTCGCAATTATGGATAGATTCGTATGTAAATGTTGGAGAAGAGTGCTCGTTGAGAAGCCCATATCCATCCTTTCGATCGTGGACCAGCCGCGACTATATCACAGTTTGGGTATCATCAGACCTACAAAGTTGATGATACAATTAGAGCAATAGCAGTTATAATAGTCGGCACAAATAGGCTATGGACTGATGGGGAGAATGCACCATTGTGGTGAGTTTTTGTATCCGTCTCGGCAGCCTGATCAGAGCCCTTTGTTGCCGTTGGCGTCGTAGAAGGGCTGTATTTTGTTCGAAGGATATCCGACGCCTTCTCTGCTACAGCGTATGTCGGGGACATGAGCTAAGGAAGGAGTTCAACTAAAGGGCACCAAGCCAGAGTGTTACCTACATGAGCAGCAAACGAGACAGGGAATATGGAGGAATCAGCAACACGGACATTGGCTATATGTAGTGAGCAAATTGATAAGATAAGATGTTGGTTGTAGGGAATACCTAATCCATGAACTTGCAAGCTGGCGTTGACTACGCCACCCAGCGATTTTGGTAACATTGAACATGTCGCTAGAGGATGGAATTCAGTAGAAACTGCACCCGCTAACCAAGCGTCGATTTCATCATCAGTCACTACGTTTGGACCCGGGTTTGTTTCAGCACCAAGGGCAGCGTTGATTGGGGAAGCCTGGCTCAACGTCCTCGCGAGTTTGATGCCTTGACGCAGAATAGTGACGTCTGATAACAATCAGTGTCCCGCATGCCAGTATGCATTGATTAGAAGACATACCTGCAGGATGCGAAAAGTATTGAGGATCAACGACGATAGGGTCGAAAGGGGACGAAGAGTTAATGTATACACGCCCTTGACTAGAAAAGAGGCTTAGTAACGACTCTTGGTTTCGTAGATGACTGCTAATCACCTAAAAGAGTGCTGAATAGCTGCTTGGATGGTGATCGTCTTTGGAGAGTTTATGCTCAGAAGTAACTCAACCTGACCCACATCTTGGGTGATCAATTTTTGGGTCGCTTGATAGATCGCTTTGTACCCTTCAACCACTTCGCTGTATTGACTAGGAACAAGGTTTGAGAGGGAGGAAGCGAGAGCGTCGTTCACACCCGACGCAAAACCAGTAGCATCATCAAATAAGGTGCTGGCATTGATGTACGCGGTCGCAGAGTTGATGAATGACATCACAATGGGTTCTTTCTGTATGTCAGGTCAACGGTGGGAAGGGGTTCTCAACAGATGAAACAGATGAAACGGAAACTCACGGAAAAATCTGAGCCTGAGGTCTCTACATCACCAGCAGTTTGAACTTTAGCTTCAAAATTGACGGGGGCAGCCTGAAATCAAACATATCACATTTGCGTCAATGAAATGTGAAAAATAACACGTACAAGATGATCTTGAAGGTGTTGACCAACACCGGGAAGCTCTGAGACTATTGCTACACCAGCAGCATCAAGAACGTCCTTCGGACCGATTCCACTATGCAGCAAGATGTTGGGGCTCCCGAGAGCACCACCCGTGAGGATCGCTTCCTTGCTGACATTGACAACTGTTCTAGGGCCGGTTGCAGAAGAGGCAAATTCAACCCCTGTGGCTATGATGTCGCCATTAGCATCTTTGTCTCCAAAAACGATGCGTGTCACAGTGGTAGATACGAGGATATCCAGAGTAGGTCGAGGAGGGAGAGGGTCAATGTAACCAGACTTCGAATAGGAGCGAGTCCAGTTGCTAGGGTTGATAGATACAGTAGACACGAAGCCTCCTGTATTCTTGCCACCAGCAGGATCAGCCGCTGATCCTATGCCTATTGCATTAAGGGAAGGTGTCCAGTTCCCAACAACGGGATACATACTGCCACCTAGGTCAGAGCACCACGCACGACCCCAAGAATTACATACTTACTATCCGGGATAGGAGATATGAATATTGCCGGATGAACCGTAGCTTGAAGTGTTAAATTGGATGTTCGCCATAGATTGGACATCGGACGAAGGTGGATTAAAGATCTCGGATTTCTTTGCCGATAATAGAAAAGTGTCCCAATCCCAGGACGTTGAACTACTATTAGGATCTAGCATGGCATTCCATGCATCCACTTCAATTTGTGAAGGTCGCACATAGTACATGCCATTGATGGCTGACGATCCTCCCAAAACCTATTTCCAATGTAAGAGGTAAATCTACAACGAGCGCATGTAATAATACACCACCTTTCCGCGAGGCCAAGAAAGTACTCGGCCGTTGGCATTGGGTTGAGTGACGGTCTTGTGTTGCCAGTCGTACGAAGTCCCGACCAGTGAGTTGTAATAAGTACCCGCAGGAGGATCTGGAGATATGCCGTAGAATCACAGCGCAGATTGCTCTGATGATGACACTCACTGATGGAATCTCCCACTGCATCACCGGTGTCTCCTGCTTCCAGAACTAGAACGCTGAAATTGGTATTTTCTGTCAGGCGTGAGGCGATAGTAAGTCCAGCCAGTCCGCCTCCTGCGATGATGAAATCATAGGAATTCCGAACTGTTTTTGTAGTGACATAGTTCCGCGCATGGAACGTGGAGTGAGAGTGCTGATGAGGAATCGATTCGATGTAAGTGGCGTAGCAGGCTGAAATGAATGAAAGGAGGATGGCGAAAACAGGCTGATTGGCCCGCATCTCGTGTGAATCGAGGACACAGGTGTTGAGTAAAAAGAAAGAAAGGGAAAATGCTCGGGAGAAGTATCTACTCCGGATACATATAGATCGTATGTTTTTATGGCGAGGAGAAGCCGTGAGGCACCACCATGACTGAGCTGATGGAGTTAATAGGGCATCTGGCTTAGCCGAGTCCGGCCGAGTCTGGAGGTAGAGGAGGTCTCCACCAAATTAGAACAAAATCCAGCCCTATACTTTAGACTTCCAAAACTTCACAGCAATAATATTGCACATGGCTTCCTCGATGTCATGGCGATAGAAACCCTCGATAGCTTGAGATGTTGAACAGTTGAAGTTTCAAGTCCTTCCACTGGCAAGGTGCGTTTCAAGCCTGTACAGATCGGTCTGGATGCCGCTGGACGCCACTACAAGTCTCCATGCAAGTCTATGTCATTTCATCTGAGTCGAACGTGATTGATCCTTCATTTGCTTTGTTCATGAGTTTCTGCGGTGGTGGTAGGTTACGGGTGGAATCATCTTACATAACGTAATGTAGTCACAATCACCACTCTTGCCAGTGTCAGCACTGTCACTTTTACCATGTACGCATACAGTACAACATTTTTCGCACATCTGCAATAGTCCAGTATGCTATGGCCATGGACGTTTTTGCGAGTGTTGCTACATCCATTTCCTTCCGACGGTCCGAGGTTAAACATTCATCTCAAGTCTTACATACTATAATAGTAGTATGTATGTACATCGAAACGTTACCGGAAGTCACTCCGTGGCCGCCTTGCTGTTGGTCATCTTCCGAAGAATTTTATCCGGTTTTGAGTCTTACCCGTATCCTTACTATATGGGCTAGCTTTTGAACCACAAACTTTGCTCTGCACTTTGTTCGCGTCATCTCACTCGTCGAGAACAGGTTACAGCATCTTCCGGACAGGAGAAGTTTCGCATTCTACATAGGGCAAACTGGATAGATCAGATGCTCGTGACGTCAGAGCCACACAGTATCCTCGATCTTCTCTTTAGGAAGTACAATCACGACAGACGTGCACTCAGGAGACTTGCTTCGTTTTGTGTACGTGACTGTATCACTGCATGTTTATGGTTAGCGGTCCGGACTTTATGGTGGTAAAAGGAACGTTCAACAAAGCCTCGAGACCTCATCTAGGCCAAATGTTGTCAAGCATGTAGGCCCTAGGGAGATCTAGGAGTAATTTGCGGCCTGGTACTAAGTATATGCATCTGCTTGGATTCACAAGACGGCTGGGACTGCCCCTTAGACTCTTAGTTTCCATGAGGTCAACGCCTGGCCAGCTTCTCTAACTTTGTCAACTCATTGACACTGATCCCTGTAACGTCCGCTCCTCGCAGGCCCTTGCCCTAGAATCGCGGTACAAGTGTAGTCTAGAGGGATACTAGTCAATTGGACTCGAACACTTCTGTGAGAAATTCGGAATAAGTCGTTGAAGGCCTCGGTACAAAAAGTACAAAGGGTCAGGTGTAGGTGGGTATCTAACACTATGAAATACCTGCGACAGGTACTCGTTCCACAAAACACGTCTACGGCAAGTGGCATGCGATCTTTAAAGGAGGATTACTTTTGCTCTGTGTTTTGTAAGGTCACCTATTTCTTCCTCAAAATTTTGGCGTTTAAGTAGTGAGGCGCTTGTTTTGAATCAGAACCTGGTCTTGGCTGTCGCTTCCTTATTGCAGTCCACTGGTGGATTGATGTTCCCTCGAATCATGACCTGGATCGTTTCGGGTACCTCCTACAACCCATACTTCGCCATTCCTGTATACGTTTAAAGAGGAAAGCGTGAACATCAAGCTCATCATTGCGAATGCTCATCGAACCGTCAATCATTTGTAGTGTCCCGATCGGACTGCCTTCTAATATCTCGAGCTAGTTTTCGAAGTTCATTCCTTCGTTCCTCTCCTAGTTCTCGCGCTTCTGTACGCGCTTGACGAAGATTTGAAACAGCAGATTTATGTTGTTTGTCCATATGTGTTGGCAGCATGAAAATACCGGGGGCAAGTCCGAGGATGAGGGTCTAACATGAAGCGAACGTGAAGACAATATAGAACGGCTCGATGTAAGAGACTCACGATTATACCAACTGCGATTATAACTCTATCTTTCACTCTATCATCAGCACTCGCTTCATATAACGGTCGTTCAGGGTGTGCGTGATGTGCCCTTCGACGAAGATGGGCTTCGTTGAAGCGCTTTCGCCTCAAAATCTCCGCCATATAAGGATCTTGAGGTGAAATGCCACTGGAAGTCGCTTTCCCCCGTAGAATGTCGTATGCGGCAGTGATAGACTGAAACCGCGCATGCCGTTCTGACGATGTCAGAGCTTGGCAACGAGTTGAGTCTGGGTGGTGGTGCCGCACTAAGTCATAATCTGGAGGAAAGCAGGTTAAAAGATCCGGGAAATTGGAGAAATTGATTTCAAACATCTAGCCTTAATCTCCTCTTGTGATGCACCGGGAGACAGATGAAAAATCTGATGAGGGGTTGGTTTCGCATGTGTGGGGTATGGAAATTGTTGAACTGAGCTCGACAGTCTAGAAGAGGATAAAGATAATAGTCTGTGTTGGATAAGGATTTGCAAATGAGGTGGTAGAGGAGAAAGGCGACAGAGGATCATCAATGTAAAAGGACAAGGGGCAGACCGGTAACCGGGCCGATGTGGTGTGATTGGCTTATTACCTTCAGCACAACCTCTAACACTCAGCGCAGAGTTATGACTCGGAATCCATTTCTTGCATCGAACAATCATCAAGGAAAATGGGTTAATCACAAAATAAGTTAAAGAAATCAAGTATCGCCAGTTTTTACGAACGAAACTATGAAAGAAGAAATGGGCCATTCTTACACAAGTTACAGTGACTTTGAGCGAGCCAAAACGATCAGCACAAGTGCATATTTCAAAATTTCTCGAGGAAGGTGCTCATGAGGTGCCAATGCACTTGAAGAATTCGAAATCAAGCGGCTTGACGATCTACATATAGTATAGTCAGTCTTCACGTCTGAAGCTTGGCCCTGAGCGGTCTAAGAGAGAAAGTGCCGAGACGCGTGACCTTGACCGCAACATGACATTCCAATATCAACGTTAATCACCAAACTAAAATCTTCAAAGAAACAAAAAAAACTGGTCACTACGTTGTTCGCGGCAGATCCAAGTCCTCTGGCCCAAAGCTATCCGGAAGCAGCTCTCCAAGCGTCGTATCACGTACTCCACCCTCCGAGTAGCCGGGCTTCAACACTTCTCCTTCTTTCAGTGGCTGTGGGTAGTTGCTTGGTACGAGAAGAATTGGCATCTTGAGCGAGCAGAATTCACGTAGGACTTGACGGCAGATTCCGCAGGGCGATATGGCAGAGGCGACATCACTGGAGGTCAGATTGAGCACACGATTTCGACAGGGAGGGTGATCGACGTACGAGACAATTGCAAGTCCGATAAAGGATCGTGTGCCTTCGCTCTGTATGATAGTGAATTTACTGAAGTTAGAGATCTTGTTTAAAGTGATCTCACGACAGATTTCACGATAGCAGTGCGCTCAGCACAGATCGTACCACCTGGGAAGATAACGATCAATGAATGGATCGATTGGATTAGATCTGCATACCATATGATGCATTTTCGACGTTAGCGCCTTTGATGATTGTACCATCTGCAGCTAGAAGCGCAGCACCAACACGAAATTTGGAGTAGGGACTGTATGCGAATTCCTTTGCTGCAAAAAATCACTTAACGCAAGAAACCCTTGCACGATAGGGGATCGAAGATAACGAACCTTCAAAGGCGGCTTTGATGAGCCTTTCCCTGCTCTCAATCGGCAACGAGAATGCTTCCACGCTCATTTGTATCTAGCTCCTGCCTATGCTGACTGCACGAGAAATGAGAGATGCACGAATCTGTACTCGTGCCCGCGGCGTGAGCCGAATCCCGACAAAAAAGGAAGTACTTTGCCAAAATCACGTCGGTGAATATTAGATTGAGCTAGATGGCAGGTTTGGAGAGATGGAGGGCGCAGCGGCATGACAGTCGTGACTCTGAAGGCCACGGCAATGCGGCAATGGCTTGGCTGATTCGGTGCTGTCACGTGCGAACCCCGTCGGTTGAACAAAAAGCAAAACCTCTCTCAAGGACATCGTTTCAACCCTTTTGACAGACAGCAACAGCCCAAGCATCAAGAAGACAATCCCCTCGCCTTTTACTAGGGGATTCCGTGCTGCTTCGGCATTTAATGTTGCTATACAATCTTTGGAAATTCAGCTCTTCTTGAGCACTTGATTTCTTCTTGTCTTTTCTTTTTCTTCTTTTGTTTCCTGAGTGAAACTGTTACTCATTGAGTACTACAAAAACTTGTTAAGGTTCCCTTGCAATGTCCCAAGCGTTGTATGAGAAGCAGTCTTGTGACTGTGAATAGGTGTTGTCAAAAGAAAATGGGAGCACTCTTGACAAGGTAAAAACTTCGCAAGAGTTCGCTGTCAATGGCCAACGTGGGGATCGAACCCAAGACCTTCGCGTTATTAGCACGACGCTCTAACCAACTGAGCTAGTCGGCCATGCAAGAATCATATGTTTCGAATGTGATCAGAACATGACAACTTCCTATGTGATAACGCGCGCCACGCAATTGCAAGGTATTATGGGGCTAGTATGCTGAGGTTACGAGCGGCGCTGTGAATCAAAATCTGGGCCGTGAGGTAGCCCTATGGCGCCTTTTCGGTATGTCGAATTCTGTTTGGCAGTTACATCGCCAAGTGAAGTTTCAGAATGGTTTAGGCTAAACCGATTTGATCCCTACATTATCGAAGTTAAATAGCTTATCGTTAACAGCATTGAATATCGAGGGGATGCTGACCTTTGTTTTTCAAATTGTAATCGACGCATGGAAATCATGAGATGTTAGCCAACTCTGAACTTCTGTGTGTTAGGATCTTTGTACATGGATTGAAATTCATACCATTGTGATTTTTGTGATCGAGTAATATAAGCGACGATCCTTTGTCTGTATGTGTATCTCCTACATAAGATCAGAAGCTATGGCTGAAGCTTGAAGTGCCTTTATTGATATGTACCAGCACATTGTCGGACTGGAAACTCAAAGAGGCAGTCTCGAGTTCTTGAGTGTCCATACAAATCAAATAGCCTATAGAATCAGCACAGAGTAAGTAAAGCAGATTGTCGAGCTCGGAAGCATAATCGCGTGGTCGTGTGTGGTGGAGACGCGCGTCTGAGGAGTGGCTGTGCAGCTGTGCCTCAAGTTTAACGCTGTGTGTCATCGCTACACCGACGTGTCCATCGTGACGACGACCATGTTAGGGCGATACAGAAGTCTCGTTCTTCTGCTCTACTTTTTATTCTCTTTCCTCTTGCTAGTAGTTGCCGAGGGACCTGGACATACGATCAACTCTTTCAACAATCTACCTGCGAATTTATTCTTTTTCGATGACACAGACGTAGGCGTAGTCTTGACTCACTTGTTCATTCGTCTGTTGCCCATGACTAATTCCTGTTTCTAGTCTGCCATATATCATGACTCGATAGAAAGAAACGTTTATGTTTCGCAGGATGAGGGAAAGTCGTGGAACTTGGCAGATGGAATTCCCGAGGGGAAGGCGCATATGGTCATTGAGCATCCGTTCAATAATCGCTACGTAAGCGCTCATCTATGACTTACATTGAGGGCCAAGGTGAAGAATACTAAACATTCTGCTCCAGGCCTTCGTTTTGACGGATGGGACCGAACACTATCGTTCAGATAATCGAGGAAAGTCTTGGAGACCTTTCACGTTGCCAATTCCACCGGCACTTGTGACGAAACCCCTGTCTTTCCACGCTCTAGAAGGAATGGATGGCTACATCCTCTACCAAGGCACAAGCTGTCAAGGAAGTGGCTGGGGTGCAGTGTGCCACGATGAAGTCTGTACCAAGACTGGCTTGATTATTGCCAACTGAGAACTGACTTCTTCGTTCCAGACATATTATACTAAATCCCATTTCAGCGACGTTCCAGAAAGACTTCTCTCCGAAACTTCCCAATGCCAATTTGCACACAGTAGCAAATCCTTCAAGATCGATGTGCACAAGGAATTAATCTTTTGCGTCGCCTTCGACACCTCCACGAACACTGGCTCCCACTCCCTCTCCTCGAGCCGTCTTTTCTCTAGCACTGACTACTTCAACAAAGAGAACAAGATAGAGGACCTCGGGATCGGGAAGAATGCCAAGGGCGTCATCGCCTTCGCCATCGTATCCAAATACGCTCTCGTCGCGATGAGAGACCTATCACCGAGCAATAATGGCGATATGTTATTGTACGTCTCACTCGACGGCAAAACTTGGGCCAAAGCGCAGTTTCCGCATGCATCATCCGCACGACTGCGCGAGAACGCATATACGATCGTGGAGTCCACCACATATTCTCTGGCTGTGGATGTGGTACTCCATGACCGCTCGTCGATCGGTACATTGTTCATGAGCAACTCGAATGGGACGTTCTTCGTCGAGAGTCTCAAGGACACGAACAGGAACGAACGTGGGTTCGTTGACTATGAACGGATATACGGTGTAGACGGTGTTGGACTCGCCAACGTCGTTTCAAATGCCAAAGATGTCGAAGCCCGTGGATCCCCCAAACACCTCAAGACCCTCATCACATTCGACGACGGTTGGTCTTCTTTCCTCACGTTCCATTGGACGCTCTTGACCCGTCTCACATTTCTATAGGCAGCAGCTGGCAACCTATTAACGCCCCCAAAAAGGACAGCAGCGATCAGTCATTCGATTGTAACACTGACAATACTGAATCCTGCTCGCTTCACCTCCACTCCATCACAACCCCACACAACTTTGGGCGCATATTCTCCTCCCCTGCACCGGGATTCGTCATGGGTGTCGGTTCCGTAGGCGAGAGTCTCCGCGCCTACGAGGATAGCGATACGTTCCTCAGCAATGATGCGGGCATTTCCTGGAAAATGGTTCAGCCTGGGGCACATAAGTATGAGTTTGGTGACTCGGGGAGCATACTAGTTATTGTCAACGATGAGGAGGCGACGGATCAAATCCTGTATTCAACGGATATGGGAAGTACTTGGTGAGTTATTACTTGCCTATTTGCGATCATGCTGGTGATAGTCTAATGTTCTATGTAGGAAAAAGTACAATATCGGTGTGAAAGTCCTCGCACGTGGATTGATGACCCTCCCGGATTCTACTTCGCAGAAGTTCCTCCTCCTCGGCTCGGTGGCGCGCCGCGACCAGACGGACAAGATCGGACGTGTCGTCATCATCTTCTTGGATTTTGCCACGACTCGCTCGAAGAAGTGTAGTGATGCTGACTTGGAGAAGTGGTATGCACGGGACAGGAAGACAGAGTGTCTCATGGGACATAGGGTACGTTATATCTTGCTGCCATGTCTCTTTACCGTGTGTGTTGATATTGGATTTGCAGCAATGGTATAATCGCCGAAAGGCTGATGCCGACTGCTACATCGGGAAGAAATTCCAGGACCCTCCAGAGCACGAGGATGATTGCGAGTGTACAAATGAGGACTATGAGTGGTGAGTATCAAATGAACCTTGCAATTACTCAGCCACTGACGAGCGATTGACGTGTAATAGTGACTACAACTTTGTGCGCGAGGGCAAGGAGTGTGTACCTGTCGGCCCTGAGCCTATACCTGCGGGCGTCTGTAAGAATGGAGATCCAGACGAAACATATGAGGGTTCGTCTGGGTATCGTAAGATTCCGGGAAATACGTGCAAGAATGGAATTAAGAAGGATGAAAAGGTTGAGAAAAAGTGTTCTCAAGGTATGGGCTCTGGCGATTGTTCTGTTGACATGTTACTGATATTCCGGGGCAGCTGCGCCGAAGGAAGGGGATGTCATTCATCAGACTGTGAGTATATGCATCGTGTTTGTTCATCAACGGGCATCGATGGTCGCACTTCTACATAGTTCGAATTCCCCGGCTTAATCGTACAACATGCTTACTTCAAGGATTCAACCGTGAGGTTCTTTATGTACTGGTATAACGCAGAGTCTCATCCATGTATCCAGACGATTCTCGTCCGAACGCAAGATGACGCAATATGGCAATCTTCCAATGAAGGCTACACATGGATACGGCTCTTCCCAAACGAACGCTTCCTCGCTTTCTACCACCACAAATACTCCAACGACCGTGCCTATCTCATCACAGGAACGGATACTTACTATTTGACTACTAGTGCGGGACGCACCTGGGATAGAAAACAGGCGCCTTCTCCACCTAACAGTTTCGAGGCCCAAGTTCTCAGATTCCACCCGGATTCGAACATACTCATCTGGACGGGTAACAAGGATTGTACCGGAAATGGACAGAACTGCCATGCCGAGGCATCCTATTCGCGTGACAACGGTGATAGGTGGGATCTGGTGGAAAAGTACGTTCGCAACTGCGCCTTTACAAAAGATAAGGACTTGGATGCCGATCCGACCGAGATCATCTGTGAGTCGTATGCCGAGAAGAAGGGGTCGCAGATCATGATGCGGGGGGCTCCGTTGGAGTTGGTTGTGGGGAGTCAGTACTTCTTGAAGACAAGGAAGATGTTTGATCAGGTTGCCGGGTTTGCCAAGTTTTCAGAGTTTTTAGTCGTCGCTTCGGTAAGTCTTTTCGGTTCCGCGTCTCACTATTTCGTTGATTGACAACCATCTTTATTCAGCAAGAACTTGGTCGAAATTCGCTTGAATTGCAAGTTTCCTTGGATGGATATAACTTTGCGACTGGACAGTTCCCATTGGGTATGAAACCTGAGACCCATGTACGTCTTCAGTGCCTTATTATGTCCATTCATGTACCGACCGCCATCTAGGCCTACACGATTCTAGAGTCAAGCACAAAGTCTTTGTTCCTCCACATGACAATGTCAGAAGATCCGTACTATGGAAACATCCTAAAGTCCAACTCGAACGGCACTTATTTTGGGGTTTCTCTCGAGAATGTTAATCGCAACGAAGCCGGTTTCGTAGACTTTGAAAAAATGAAAGGTCTTGATGGCATCGCTCTCGTGAACATCGTCTCGAATCCAACAGAAGCTAAGGTGTCTAGGAAGAAGAAACTTCAAACTAGGATTACACACAATGATGGTCGGTTTCATTGGCTTTCAATTGCCCTGGTATCTTGACGTGAATATTAGGAAGCACTTGGAAACCCTTGATCCCCCCCAAACTTGATTCACAAGGGCGGCCCTATGAGTGCAATGAAGTGGTACGAGATTTGCCTCGGGTCCTTGTTCGTTTGTATTCACTTCTGCCAGAAATGTGCCCTTCATTTGCATGGATATACAGAGCGAATCGACCCTAGAGCAACTTTCAGTAGTCCCTCGGTGGTTGGACTCATAATGGCTGTAGGAAATGTTGGTGAAGAACTCGCACCGTACAAAGACAGCGATACTTTCCTTAGCCGTGATGGAGGATTCACTTGGGAGGAAGTTCACAAAGACGCACATCTGTGGGAATTCGGCGACTCTGGGTCGATTTTGATCATGGTCAATGATGAAGAACCGACAGATCATCTGCTTTTCAGCACGAATCAGGGGTTGAACTGGAGGGAGTATAAGTTCACGAACGAGAAAATTCGAGTTAGATTTGTCGTCACTGTGCCCTCGGATATGAGCCGTAGGTTCATCCTGATGGGTTACTACCCCAGAAGTTCAGGCTCTGTTGCGATTCACGTTGATTTTACTGCGTTGACGTCCAAGCGATGTGAGTCTAGCTTTATGGCTCTATGATCATAATCGCGGTGCTTACGACGTGTTTTCTACAGGTGTTTTGGACCGTGAAAACCCTGGAAAGGATGACTTCGAATTGTGGACTCCAAGTGAGGAACGCGAGGAAATATGTTTGTTTGGCCGTCGGGTAAATCTCGTACTCCTCCTGAGGAAACTTGATTCATATCTGTGTTTTGTCCACAGACTCTATATCATCGCCGCATTCGAGACCGCAACTGTGTGGTCGGAGACCAGACAAAAGTTGAGGAGGAGATCAAGGAAAACTGCCCGTGTGCTCAGGTTGACTTTGAATGGTATGTTGCTCTTTGACGAGGTGGGCTCAACATTGGTCTTACTGGTTGGTATTCAAGCGAATTCAATCACGTCAAGAATGAAGAAGATATATGCGTTCTATCCCCTGGTGCGACTCCATTACCCGATGACGAAACAGAAGCGTGCAAGAATGGACAGGAATATTGGTATGAAAGAACAGAATACCGCCTCATCCCATACTCCAGTTGTAAAGGCGGTCAACGCCTTGACCAGGGTACTCGCCATGTTTGTCCTGGGTTCAAAGCTCATGGACCGTTCTTCTGGATATTCATTTTGTTCATTCCCTTCGGAATAACCGCCCTTGTCGGTTATTCTTACTATCGAAGAAGTGGTCTTGCTCGAGGGTATGTTCTCAAACTGTTCTTGGTTTTTGGCTTTGGCTGATTCGAGGGGCTTAGAACTATTCGCCTGCCAGGAGATGGCTTGAGTTCATACAAATACGAGTCAGGGCTCCTTGACACCTTGGCCTCTGTGCCATGGTACATCGTTGGCATCACAGGCATCGCCTGGGAATGGGTTGCGTCCCGTACCGAAGGAATATTCTTCCGCTCGCGACGCGGATACAGGGATCTGAGAGTGGATGAAGATGCTCAAATACTGCGCTTCGAGGATGAAGAATAAAACTATATCGCGACGGTGCGTGTCATTACCCATCGATATATTAAATTGCTGTGTCCTCATTTTTTTAATGATAATCTGAATTGTAGATGTGGATGCTGACCGTCTGTCGGGAGGTAAGGGGTTGAACGGGGCTACGTATGTCGCTTGTATGCTGGTTGCAACGTGTACTACATTCACTAGAAGTATTTATTTATGTAAGTCATATGAATCAATAACGACCATGTCCTCCACTTGCAAAATGTCTTCGAACAATATTTGCCCTCAACCAACCAATTTCTCCTTGGCGGCTCGCACTTCCTCCTTGATACACTCCACTATCTTCTCGTTCCTGGGAATAAATCTGCATTTAAAGGGTAGGGGTCTGGAAGTGAGGCCAGTCGTGAAGTTCCAGCGATCTGTACAGATTTGTGCTCAGGAAGTTCATGAGATTCAAGGTTGTTACACTAACCAGGAATTCTTGAGTCAACGCGGGTAATATGTCGAAAGCCCACAGTATCCTAGCCATATTGACGAACAACGAGTTTCTCGCGAGATGCATGCCTGGACAGATTCTTCGACCGAATCCAAATGGAAGGTCAAAGGTCTGCAAACGGGGGTCCTGGGTCTCTAGAAATTGCTCGGGTCGGAAGTCATCTGGTGATGGGAACATCTCTTCCCGCGCAACGTTAATTCAAAGGGGCAATCAATGAGGTAACAATCCCAACCAGGGTCGTGCATTATCCCGATTCCCGCTGTAATGACGTTATTAAATTTAGATATGTAACCTAAGACCATTTCAGAGATAGACGCACAAGATATTTGCATAGACTGTGGATCCTTTGGGTATGAACCTGATGGACGTCAATGAATTGATCCCATGGTTAACAATATACTACGATACTCACATTCCATGATACTTATTCATCGTCAACGGTTACAGCGTGCAGTGTTGGCTCTAAGGGTTACAGGTTAATAAGCTTTAAGGCTTAAATTATTTCTAAGGCTAAGGGTTAATATAGATCCCAAAGGTTCATAACCCTTAGCTAACCCTTAGATCCCAGTGAAAAATCGGTTGAGGCAGGTCAAGGCAGGATCTGAGCTCAACCTGACTTGACCCAACTTGATTTTTTAGACTTTTATCAAGACAGATTGAGGAAGATCAAGCCGAATTGAAGCTATCCTTTACAATGTGACTGCTCATTCCAATCTGTAGAATGTACGTTGAAAAATATGATTTAATTTTGTGTAATTACGGGTATATGCACAAAGTTCTACCCGACGTCATCATGAAAGTATGTATGTGCATTCCCTCGCCCAACCATCCCTTCCCCACACTCGCACCCGCACCTAGGAGTTCCCCTTGCTGCATCATTCCATAATGAGCAAATGTGATCGTCGGGACTGTTGGCGTTGAGATGACTCCCAGTAAGTATGAAACCAAATCAGAAAGGGACAAGAGCAAGAAACCACGGCACACACTTTGGCTAGCCGGCCGGCATTGTCAACGTCTTGATAACTTTGTAAGAAGCTCTGGTCAGTAATGGTTGAAAATGAATACTGTAGTATTACAACCAAGTTGTAAGGGCGACCTCCAGAAGCTGTGGCTAAGTCACACAACTGGCAAAGGGAAATCCAAAGAGAACAAGTCTAAGGGTTTCCTGTGCCAGGTGTGGACGCCCTTGAGGCACCAGAAGCATGGGAATACTGCCGGAACATGAGAATCAACTGTATAGTGGGTGGAAACCATGTTGTAGCTCTAAAAAGGCAACCAGAAGTGGTGTCACAACTCTGTCACATGTCACATGACCGCGAGTCGTCAGTCAACAATTTAGCAAAGAATTGGTCCCCTGACATGACTCCCCCTCTAGTGTGCAGCGTCTCGACGTGCGGGGTAGAAGAAATTGCGAATGGCTTTGTCTGTTGGGGAGATGGGGTAAATTCCTCTGACAGCTCGAGATGCATTGGGGTGTTTCCTGTAAAAGTCCCTGACCAGATTAGAGGCATGGACGTTCTCCTGTGGTTCCCATGATATGTCCTCTATACCATAACCTTTCCACTTAACCTTGAACTGAAGTTTGTGCCAAAAAATCCGACTATCCAATATTTCCTCTACCTCATACTCCTCCTCATCATCAATCAGCACTGGTGGTGGGGGT
>JABAJX010010030.1:0-22271 GCA_018221735.1 Termitomyces sp. K1Aa
AGGTCATTGTAGACTGTAAAACGTTTTTCGCTACCGACGACTGAATTTCATTCAAGATATCTCCGCGACCAAATATCGAAGCTGATTATCCGATTATTCGTCATCAGGAACCGTTGATTGCCGATGCTTGCCGAGAGTGCCGCCAAGCTGCCGTCAAACCCCCGACGTATGATCCGTTCGGAGATTCCTCGGATGTCATGTTCCCCACTTGCGCTCACCCGGCCCGTATCCCTTAACCGACAAAAGATGTCCCCTGAGGGCCCTTTTAAGCTCGCGCCGCCCTCAGATTATCCACTGTTTCTCCCATCATGTCTCTCTTGAAAGTATCAGAAACAAAGATCACCGACGAACAGGGCAACGAAGTCGTCCTTCGTGGCGCTGGCTTGGGAGGATGGATGAAGTGAGTACTTCTTATTCATCGCGTTGGAATCGTATTGACCCAGTGGTATCTAAGCATGGAGAATTTTATCTCTGGTAATCGATCGATCTATCTTGTACAGGATTTTTCAATCTTGAACTCCGAATCGTACAGGATACCCTGGTTGTGAACATCAGATCCGCGAAGCTCTCGCAGAGGCTATCGGGGATGAGAAGTCTGAATTCTTCTTCGACAAGGTACGATAGTCCTCGACATCACTTCGTCATTCAAATTATTATCGCTCTTTAGTTCCTTGAATATTTCTTCACCGATGCCGATGCGCAGTTTTTCAAGAGCCTTGGGCTGAACTGCATCCGTCTTCCCTTCAACTACCACCATTTCGAAGGTTTGTTGTTCTGCAAGTGATCCAAAGACGACTCTTATCGTGATAATCAGATGATATGAACCCTCGCGTACTGAAGGAATCTGGATTCAAGCACCTCGACCGTGTCATTAACGCCTGCGCCGCCCATGGCATCTACACCATCCTTGACCTCCACACGGCCCCTGGTGGTCAAAATACTGACTGGCACTCTGACCATGGGTCCCATGTTGCCAACTGTACGTCTCATTTTTGCCCTCGGTTAATCGGCACATTCATTGCCTTTCAGTCTGGAACCACAAAGATTTCCTCGATCGCGCCGTCTGGTTGTGGGAGCAGCTCGCCGCACACTACAAGGGCAACCCCTGGATCGCAGGCTACAACCCCCTCAACGAGCCCACCGACCCCAAACACACACGCGTCATCGCCTTCTACGACCGCGTACACAAAGCCATCCGCGCCGTCGATCCTGATCACATCATCTTCTTCGACGGCAACACCTTCGCATCCGACTTTTCCCACTTCGGCGACGCCCACAAGGAGTGGGCTAACACCGCTTATTCTATCCATGATTACTCTTCTTACGGTTTCCCCGCCGCTGGCGAGTTGTACAGCAGCTCTGATGAGCAGCGCAGGCGCTTGAAGCGCAGCTATGAGAAGAAGCGCGAGTGGATGGATCAGCGCGGATTGTGTGTGTGGAACGGCGAGTGGGGCCCTGTCTACGCCCGCCGCCAGTACGAGGGCGAGGCGACCGATACTATCAACGAGTCGCGCTACAAGGTCCTCAAAGATCAACTCGACATCTACAACAAGGTAAACATCCCACTCCTTATTTCCCTTCTTCGTCCTGATGTCGTTCCCAGGACCGCTTGAGTTGGTCCATTTGGACCTACAAAGACATCGGATTCCAGGGCATGGTCTACGTCTCCACCGAAACAACCTACATGACCCTCTTCAAGGACTTCCTCGCCAAGAAACATCGTCTCGCGATCGATGCATGGGGAGCCGACGATGTCGCCGTGAAGCAGGTGTACCAGCCTCTCCTCGACCACATCCTCCAGGAGATTCCGGAGAAATACCAGGCTATCTACCCCGCCCCTGTGTGGAAGCTCGACCAGCGCATCACGCGTTTGTCGCGCAATCTTCTTGTATCTGAGTTCATGATTAAGGAGTGGGCTGATCACTTCGTTGGGAAGACGATGGAGGAGATCGATGTGATCGCGGCGAGTTTCAAGTTTGATAATTGCTTGAAGAGGGAAGGGCTAAACCATATTTTGACTGAGAGCGCGAAGCTTGTCCAGTAAGAGGTATGTAGTGTTTGATAGTTATGGATGTATAGTTATTGCGATTTACGGTTGTATAAATACTCATGGTGTTGGGATGATCTGAAGGAGAAAAGTTGAATAAGAAAGAAATCATTTAATCATCAAAAAATATGTGGCGCAAATTATCGTTATACGTCGCTCCGGACTCAGTAAATCAAATCCTACGAGCCGAAATTCAATAGTTACGTGGACAAATGCATACACCATCTGTCCGTGAAAACCATCATAAATAATGTGTTCCCTAGTCAACCTTGCCTAACAGCTGTCGAGGTATTTCTGCAGAGCAGCTTTCTCTGCACTGTCGACAGAGAGATCGTAGTGGTGCTTAACCTCAATCCAAGCACGGACATAGGTGCAAACATAGCTTGCCAAGGGAGGAACCCACTTCGATACATCTAAAACAAGATTCGTGACTGCCGTGATAAAAACTATTTGGGAGCAGAAATGTTCGTACCCCTGTCACCTTTGGATTGGTTCAGGCTTTGGTATCAATCCGGGTTAATTCACATTCCAGTTTGATTCAATCATTCTCTTACTTGTCGGTGACAGCAACGAGTTGCGGGCGAGTAAGATCGTTAGCGAACGCCTCACGTTGAGCGGTGGTCCAGAGTCTGGCACCAGAGATCCAGGCCTAATTGTACTCCATCACTATTATGCTTGAAATTGTTAGTACAGGATGAATCATACCTCCTTCAGAGGAACGACATGGTCCTGTGTTCGTGTATCACTTGCTGATGAGAAAACGTGGATATCAACAATAGAACTAGAAAGAACGCACGATGTCAAGATCACTGGCCAAAGTGGTCGCAACATCGTCATAAGGGGAGACCCAGTGGCCCGATGTTGCTTTACAGGAAGAGTCGGTAACGACACTGGTTCCATCGCGCTTGAGCACAGCTATTTTTAGAGAATCGAATTTAAATAATCTGTTTGGAGACATTCGATATAGTAAATGGGATGAGCTCACTTTCCCTGGTATCGCAAGTACCGGAGACTGTTTGATTGCGACTCCTTGTGAGGACGTTGGAAAGTACATGAAGAAAATGTACGAACTTATATCCCATGTCGGGAATAGGGAGCGTGAATACGCGGGTGAGTTGCTTGGAGTTTCAACAGTCACTAGACAAGAACTGAGTGTGTGATACCCTATGTCCTTGTCAACCTTACATTCGGACAGATATGACTTTGCAGTAGAGACGGAAATTGGAGTAGGAAGAGCTGCGAAAGCCGTAGAGACAACGCTGAGGATGACGACAGGGGCGAAGAGCATGTTGGCTGACGAGGGAAGAAAAGAAACGGGGGTACAATGGGCTAACCATCGCGGCTGGCAGATCTTATACTTCAGCCTCGAAAGAAGGCCGACACAGGCCTCCTGAATTGGAAACAAACGGAAGAATCTATGGCATCTTCACCGCGCAATGCGCGGTTCCTGGTGGATGTGACGAATGGTTACATATGCAGTTTAAAGTGGACCATGCGATACCAATTGCATATTGCGGCTTGCTGGCACCCATCCAGGTATAGTAATGCGTTCTTATCTGAGTCGACGATAGGCTTCTTGAGTTCGGATAAAGCAGTTGATGGATATCATGTGGAACTCCTGAGTGAGAATTAATAACAAACGTGAAAGATGGAAATGGATGGAGAAGGTTAAGTAGAAGCCATAAGAGGATTACGTCAACATAACATGATCGCTGATCAAATCAGTTTGGACGCATTGATTGGTTCAACCCAAAGCTTGGCAACAAACTTCCAAAACACTGTACAGTTGGAACGTTTGCAAGAAGAGACATACCATGAAGAAGTCGAGTCTGGGCCCGAATATCGATGCACGTCGAACGTCGAGCTCGCGGGCGCACGATGTCATGGTGGTTTCTCGGATTCTCCCGTTTAGTAGGCTCTTGCGCACGTTCGAAGGTAATACTAGTCGACCTCGCCCACCATTGACATTCCCAGTCAGATGATCCAGACCGATAGACAGGCCTTGTTCAATTAATGGATAGCCAGGACAACCACCGATCCTGTGTCAAAGCAAATTACTGACAGCTGTGTGAAGGTGGAAGGGTATACGATTCCGAGTTGGTGTCGGAAATACATCGTGACTCAGTGCTCACCTCTTTACTCATGGCCGCCTTCACTTCAAGCAAAGGGTCTTCTAGTCCGCCGGCGATCGTAAGGAGTTCGGAAACCAGGTCACACTGTATTGCTCTTGCTTGTCAAATCAATCTCCTGAGTGCTCACCTCTGTACCACTCATGGCCGTGTTCACTTCACAGGGTCCTAATGATTAATCATCGGCGATAGTATGAATTCTGAACACGAGGGCAAACTGTATTGCTTGTACTTGTCGGTGACATTGGTTGAATTTCGGGAGACCCAGGAACCCTTGTTGTATCATGGCCTCTGTATTGCGATCTAGTGATTTGGGCTGTTTTACTCAGCATTTCATCGTCTAGCAACGTCACAGTGCCGATGAATTGACTCTCAACTGAACGGTACTTCAAGCATTGACAACTTCCTGAGACTGCGTAACTATGCTCCTTGCCGCTTCCCTTCTGAAAGCTCACCTCTGACGTGGAGGTCTAATTTTTATTCTTGTTTGACATGTATGTCTCTATCTCAAGCTGAGCGCTGATGTTGTACTGGAGGATAATCATTCATATCTCCTGAAGAAACTTATACGGATATATTACCATCATAACGGCATATGCAAGAGTAAGTATCAACAAGTGCTATTTCTGACATTTCATGTAAGGATGGTTTGTAATTCCTGTCTATCTCGTCTCCAAATGTAGAGTGATATCAAATATGATACAATCTGATAATGTGATAAGTATGGAAGGTGGAGATTACATACACTCTCTCGGTGCGCGCGGAGTTGCAAGGGTAGGTCCAACGGATTCGGACAAATATTGCGATGGCCATAATCACATGCGGTAAATGGAGAGCTTCAATAGGAAAGCCTCATCTGAGCAAAGGAACTCTGGTTCATTACTATAATGAGTTTATGATGGCAACTGCCACGCACAACGGAGGCCAGAAAGTTCCCTAGATGTAACGCGCAACGATGATTTGGTCGCCAAAGTTGACCACAAACAGGTCGGAAGGATGAGCGAAACGGTGATGCAAAGACAATGATCAACACGAATTGTTGATCCAACGCGTGCTGCTTTGTGCAGAGGGGCATTTATGATTACCCAGAGTTTTACTTGTTGAAAAGAATCGCCCGCAATCGCTACAAGAAAATTCGCAAACTTTTCCATGTTTGGCCACCTCGTGTCGAAGTCGATCATGTTGTCGGGAAAACCTCTCCGAGCATCCGAGCGTACACTCATAGGTTACACGAGGTTTAGGTTTGTGAGCTTCCATGTGCACCTTCAGTGTATACTGGCTGGTAAAGCGTCGCCCACATCCAACGACCATACATGGCAACCGGCGTCTAGGATCGCCATCGCTGTGCGTAGAAGAGGGTTCTCTTGATCCGGGAGAACGGCCAGTCCGTACTGGATGAAGGTACCGTTGTCTCGATACAGATGGTAGTGAATAGGAAGGTCGATGATCGATTCGAGGTAATTCAGGTGGCAAAGAGGTGGGTAAATTAGGAACAAAGGCGTTGGTATACTCGCTCGATGATAGCGGAGATGGGGTGACTGGACGAAGGAATTTAGCTGAGTGAGACGAGCTGGCATGAACCCACCGTACTCACCATCCCCATATGAGTACTGGCTAGAACCTAGAGATGAAGATGTCGAAACCACCGGAATTCCGTTCTCATGGAATACGGGGTTTTCGCCGGAGGAGGATGCTTCCCAAGCCCATGACTGCGCGTCTCCATGTGTATCTAAAGTGGTCTGAGTCTGGAAGAAATAATTTTCTTTCGGTCAAAGACTTACTGGATAATCCTGCCCCGTCGTAAGATGAAGAGGGTGGGTACAAAAGGGTACCATCACATTGAAAGACTGAGACTAAAGTGTGAGAACGTTTGCTTGGAATATACATATGTGAGCTTACGTTGTGTGGGTTGATTCATTTCCATAGAATTATTCCACCCTGTATACGAGTTCTGGGGAGGTGCTGTAGTCCAATATTCATGAGAATTGATCTCTGAGCCTGAGGCGGTGGCATACTGACAAACAACGGCAACGCCATAGAAGGAAGGATCAGTGTCGCCGTTCCCTGCCCAGTTGTATGCGTTTGCAGACAGCACAGGCTTTCCGTCAGAATCCAGTGGGTAGTAGTTTTGGCTAGACATGAGATTGTCGAAATCTAGGCAATGTCGATTAAAATCTATCTAACAAAGCCGCCACTGTGAGTAATTCGCACCCAAGAGCAACACCAGGCTTCCTATGCTTTGCATCAAACGAGGAGCAAGTTGAGGGTTGGACGAGTCGAGTGCAAGAAGTGGAAGTAGGTAGCGCTGACAAGAGATGTGAGGAACCGGTTAAAACCAGGGGTTCTTATCAGGAGAATGAGAGTGCATGTTGTCCAGGGTGGAGTCATGATCGAGCGCCCGATTGGGTCACGACCTCTAAGAGGAGTACAGCCTCCGCGAAAACAGGATTGCTTAGCAGACCCAACGGATTAGAAACTCGAGGCCATGCAGTACACATGACAAGTGCAACCGGAGTTATCATTTGATGTCTCACTGGATGCAAAATCAACAAAGTCTCTCCCGTTTCCTGGAGAGACCGAGTCCGTGCATATGTACTTGGTTCACAAAGGCTGTACTTTTAACTTTAAAGAAGTAATGGTCGAAAAGGGGGTGAATTACGTAAGTCGGAGGTACCTGGTTCAATTCTTCACCTTCCGGTCTACTATGACCGGTCCCTGGCCCACATTTGAATGTCTAGTTACATGGCCTGGAGTAGGTATGTCTCTTAGTGGAATGTTGAAATTGCAAAAGTAAAGGTATATCTCAGGTGATTTGTTCGGATGTTTGCACCATGATATCGACGTGCTTGTCGGACCACTACAACTTCAAGTTCCGTTCTTCCAGGATTATACTTTTATCTTGACAGAACAATGCCCTCAGGATCTGAGGGCTCGCCTCATGCAGGGACAACATGGGACAATGTGGCGGCACATCGGCATGTCCGACAAAGTCTTTGAAATACGCGCCGTTCTAGATCTATTTTGAAGATCGAAAACTCAAAACTCCGTCGACGTTATATGACTCTTCCGAGCACTGCTTTTCCCGTAGCAAGTATAACATATTACACACGATATCTCGCAACCACACAGCTGTACGTAACAAGAGCACCAAAAAGGTAACCAATCGGCTCTTTGCTCGTTCTCATGATGCGCCAACATTGATCCATACTTACACCGTGAGGACTTGCCGTCATAAGTAGGTTTGCAGTTACTGAAAACTGTAAGTATCCACGGCAACTGTATCACCTTGGTTCATTCTAGATTCCGCATTCGGTAAAAGAACGGACTGAAGACTGGAGGATTTACACAAAAGACGGTAATCACAACAAACAATCAACCTATGACTATCAGTGAAAATGAGGTGGGTCATTGAACCCTGTCTCCCTTGTGACAAATGCGATCGCTGAAACACTATGTAGACGGCCACTGAGACAGGGAGGCTCAGCCACCAAAACAACAACCCCCTCTTAGGAATGCCTTGAATGACAGTTGATGGATAGTTGTAGTGGTACGTTGTTGAACAATACTACTATTTCGAATCAACACTTATGGAATCTGCATATCTCCTTTACCAAACCGTTCCACAAGCACGTTTTCTTCTACTTAGGATGTCGAATCCCTAATCGATTTTGAATGTAACAATTGTGCCTTTCCATGCAGTTTCTTTGATTGCAGAAAATATCTGAAAAAAGAATACGTCGGGTCTATGTACACGAATGGATGGCAAGAATAGTGACACAATCAACCTAGATGTAGTCTCCAGCCATTGAGAGGTCTTTCTCTCCTTGTCTCCAAGGTCATCTAACTAAGTTAGGCGCCTCACCCCGATCTTGACCACCCCAGAATTTGCCACCAACATCATGTCCAGCCACGTTTTGATCCAAAATTGAAACGGCTAGAAAACCTTCGGTGTACAGGCAGTTATACTCATAGTCGGAAGTTCTCGATCACCAAGTGACGAAGAGTGCGAATAAGTATATCATCACAGTAGCCCTTTCACCATTCTTCGAAAGCTTGGAAAAATTTCCTTTCTCGAGCGGTCGAATGGGTCAATCACAGGGATCCGGAATGATAGGGAATTTGCAACGACTCGGATAGGGTTAAATAATTTGAATCACCGGTCTGATAAAGAGTGGGGCCCTATCCTCTGAAAGTCATGCCGTATGCCTTCTAGAACACTGTCGCATGGTTATCTTTAGATGATATACCGGGACATTCTTTACGTGCTAAACGAGGAACGTGTACATGCGATCCACGGCTCTTGTATTTCCTGGATGAACCATGTCTGGTCCATTGCGTTTCGACTTGAGACGAGATATTCTTCCCTGTATGGCCCCAAGGAACAATCCTCAAACCCACTTATGAATCTTTTGGTTTGATTGTTGTGTATGTGACTTTCACATTCCAGTCCTGTGGCGGTCCAGAATCATGATCGAGAACCTTTGGTAAGTGTTCACATAACTGTCCTTATTTAGAATGATCTACGTGAACCCTGTGTCTTCTGTCAGGCCTCAGGCTTCGAATCGAACAATGCAGCGTCAATCACTTGATAGACTCTATTTGGATATGCCGGAAAATATCCGAAGACAAGACAACTTGTTCAATCGAAGTAAACAGTCACTTTGCAACAAAGGATGGTTACCCAGGCTGTGTATACATTGCGCAGCTTAATATCAGTCGACGAAAGCGATTGACGTCCTATTAGGGCATCCCCCCTGGCCAATGTATTGATGATTCGGGGGCAATGATTGGTGCGGGGTAAAGTGATGTAAAGTTTCCAAGTGAACACTGGCACAACCCGTACCTCAATTAAGTGTACATACTTACATTTATTCCAAACTTGAACCCGCGAAGTGATACCGAAACTAAACGATCAGGTTTGATATCTTTTTTCATCTCAATAGTAATTTTGTATCTGAAACGATGTCAAGGTGATGTGGAGTTGGGGGAACTGTCCAGCTTGTGCAACCCTGACATATCATCTGGGCGATCCGAGCAAAAAGGAGAGTTCAGTCAGGCGAAAGTATCATACATTTCTATGAGGCGCTCGTGGCGGAACATTGAAATTTGCGGTGCAGGTTTGTTGTCGTAAAGGAAACTCTCGCTGCAAAAACCTATGCAACGGCACTGGCCCAGATGGTTGTTTTCAGGACTGCGGCTGTGCCATCAAATGTGTTCGCGGCTCCGAAATGAGCGAGTCTGAGATCGTCTACACTGTAATCAAGTCAATAAAGTATGACTTATGTCGTTTTGACTCTCGTAAAGTACAGAGAGTCACTCCAGAGTAGGTTATATAATTTCGTTGATCATCAATCATTAATGAACTCTGTCACGAGAAACGAAACCAACCTCAGGTTTCCTCGATCAAGCTTATGGAGGTTATACATATGGAGCATGAGTTATATCGTCGTATGCGCACAGACCAGAGCGCGGCGTGGCGGTGAGGCCGGATCGGCGACGGCCAGACCAATCTGGGCCATGTACCGCCCATTTAGGGAAGTGTTTGAAACTCCGACGTGCTCCAGAATCCACTGAGCGTTGTGTTGAGACGAACCAAGTTCACGAGTCTCTTCAACCCTCCTCGCTGCCATCAACGTCCAGCAGCCAGCCCAACACGGCAAAGAGGGCTCTCGACGTCGTGCAGCGCGTCCGGATCATTGTCTATACATTCACGCTAAACTAGGCTCCTCATAGACGCCCGATATCATGAACTCGTCTCGTTCCTCTTCCCTGACCCCACTTCGATCTCCTTCTCCGTCGCCACCAACTCAACCAGATCATTTCTATGGTGCAGCAGATGTCCAATTACCACCTTCACCCAGTTCGGATGGCAAGACATGGCTGGACCCCGAGGATGACCCTCTGGCACATCGTGGCATCCCGGTCTTCAGGCCATCAATGGAGGAGTTTGAAGACTTTGAGGGATACGTATCAAAGATTGAATGTTGGGGTAAGAAGAGTGGTATTGTAAAGGTCATCCCGCCGAAAGAATGGTGTGTATCAAGCGAGAGACACTTGTATGACTTACCCTAACTTGATTGTCAGGACCGATTCCTTACCTTCATTAAAAGAGCAGCTTGTCTCAGCGAAAATTAGGACACCGATTGAGCAACATATGTTTGGTAGTGGCGGTCGTTACAGGCAAGAAAACATGGAGAAGCGGAAAATAATGAGTACTCGCGAATGGGCCGAATTGTGTGCAAAAGATGAGTTCCGTGCTCCAGGAGTTGGTGAAGTTGGGCTACAGGCTCGTAGCACGTACGTCAGGCCGAGAACCAGAAAATCGAAGAGAGCCGAAACCGGCCCGGAGCAATCTACTTTGATCAAGGAGGAACCTTTCGATACTCAGATCCTGGGTTGTGTTTCTAGTTCATCCAAGGATCAGAATGTGCTGTCGCCACCCAACAGCATTGGCACTCCGGCTGCTATTCCCGCTGATGAGGAAGAGGAGAAAGAGGATGTGAAACCTAAAACCAAGAAGAAGCGTGTCGGGCCCTCAAGACAAGCTAGGGAGGCTGCGCTTGCCGACCGTGCATCTCAAGACCTCAAGTTCCTCGAAACCTTTGACCCCAACAAGGATTGGTTACCACCCAATACTGCGGCGGCGGATTATACACCGGAGTTCTGTCAAATACTTGAGCGACAATACTGGCGAAACTGTAGTCTTGGAAAGCCCGCCTGGTATGGCGCTGACACCGCAGGTCAGTTCGTTTCCCTCAATCATCCGATTCACTCAGAATAACCCCTTTCTTAAGGTACACTATTTACTGACGAGACGACTTCGTGGAATGTAGGGAAGCTCCCTTCTGCCCTTGCTCGCCTTCTTCCTCAAAATCAAGCTCTACCCGGAGTCAATACACCGTATCTATACTTCGGCATGTGGAGGGCAACATTCGCCTGGCATGTTGAGGATATGGATCTTTTCAGCATCAACTATATCCATTTCGGAGCGCCCAAGTTTTGGTATGCAATCCCCCAGGGGAGAGCCGGTGCTCTCGAACAAACGATGAAAGGTGATAGCCTACATTGGATGTTTCGGCTTTTGCTGATGGACGGTTGTCAGGTTTCTTCCCTAAGGATTCGAAATGTTCACAATTCCTACGACACAAGTCTTTCCTGGCTTCTCCCACAACACTTGCTCAATCATCTTGCCGTCCTAACTTCCTTGTACAACAATCCGGTGAATTTGTGATCACTTTCCCTCGTGGCTACCACGCCGGCTTCAATTTAGGTTTCAACTGCGCGGAGAGTGTTAATTTCGCGCTTGAAAGCTGGATTGACCTCGGTAGACGTGCAAAAGCATGCGAGTGCGTCGGCGATAGGTAAGTTGCATCATTTTCCCTGTATACAACATATATACCATGCTCACCCATTTCCCAGCGTAACAATCGACGTGGATCAGCTCCTTGCAGCTCGCGCTGCGGAAGCCGGCAATCCTCCGCCAGTAGTCGCTCCCACACCAGCCAAGTCCAAAGCAAAACGTGTTACACTAAAGAAGGAGAATGACATCGACGAACACAAGATTCCTAAAGCGAAGCATTCTCAGAAACGGAAGCTTGAGACACCAGAGGAGTCCAAGGCCAAGAAGCTGAAGATCAAATTGTCGCCATCAAAAGCTGCACTACATTCTGCGCAGCCCAAACATAAAGCTTCTGCACCACTACCCAAGATCCCTTTAACCATCAAACTTGGACCACGGCCGGCAGTGGAACCATTCCCTTGCTGTCTCTGTATATCCATGGATAAGGAAGGCCTTCTGCGGGTCTATGAACCTCCTATTGGACGAAAGGACATCGAGGAGGCTGCAGGAAACCCAAAGGAATGGATGGCTCATGAGTATTGCGCAAAAATCATTCCTGAGACGTGGGTTGATGAAGTTGAGCTTCATGGAGTCAAGGAGAAGGTAGTATATGGTGTCGATGGGATTGTAAGAGACCGGTGGCATTTGGTTGGTCTGAATCTTTCCAAATCTTTCCTACTTGACTAACTTTCGTGCAAATGAATAGAAATGCTCAGCTTGCACTAAAAGTCGCCCCAAAGCGCACGGTGCTCCCATACAATGTACAAAGGGGAAATGCTCGAAGGCGTTCCACGTGTCTTGTGCACGGGATGGTGCCGCATCGAATATTGCCTACAATATCGTGAGGGAGGTAGAGAAGGAGGTTTTACTTGTCGGACCAGCGGCGCCTACAAATGCCATACTTGCCCCACTTGTCGCCCCAGACGCGATGCAAGTGGACTCCTCAACAGAAGCACAAGGTACGAGTGTCCCAGCGGCACCCGTGACATCGCAAGTGCTCAAGACCATCAAAAAGTTCGAAATTCAAGTTCTTTGTTCTCAGCATAATCCCGTATGCCGCGCATCATCATTTCATATGTTTTTTCTGTGTCACTAAATTCACCTCCTCCGTGTAGATCGTGGCTGCCGCCAAGAAAGAGGCCAAACAAGACAAGATCAAGGCCGACCTTCTGGCACTGCCTGAGATGGCTCGTATCAAAATACGTGTCAGCTCTGGCGTCTTTGAAGTATCGCTCATCAGGGTGGTAGAGGCAACAGGCTCGGTGGAAGTTTTGTGGGATAAGGGTGAAAAGAGGGAGTTCAAATGGAGTAGTGTGCTCTTTGGTAATACTGATATCCCAGTGCAACAGAAACCAACGGAGATGGCAGTCAAAACAGAATGTGAGCATACTATTATTAGGGATATCTATCAATCATGCTAATTTGCCTTTGTCTCGTTGTACAGCCGCGACGGTCGGGCCTCTTGTGCCGACGTACCCCTCAATGAGCGCCGCCACCGCATCGCGACCTAACGCAATTCAGTACCAGCCGGTTGCCAGTACTTCCAAGACCCAAGCAGCACCTCAGAACCCCTACGGGCACCTGGCGCGGTATTACTCATCTCAGCCAACGAATTACGATTACTGGCGCTATCCGAATGCTCAATACACCGCTAACCCCTTCGCCTTTTCGGGGTACTATCCTCCTACGGGATCGCAGTATAGCACGTATGCTTATCAGGGTCAGACCCCGTATCCATCTGCTCAATTCGGTTGGCAGCAGCAAGTCTATCAAGGACTAAACCCTGCCTTTACTCCGATTGGGCAGCAGCAGCCCCAGCTGCCTCCTCCCGTGGGGCAGCAGGCGCAAGGATCCTCGACACAGGATCAGAACCACTCAAGCGGTGGCACTGCCCAGTCTCAGACTGGGCCACAAGACGACAACATAACTAATCAACACCCGGCCCCTTCGCAGGCCCAAACCTCACCAGGGGAAACCGCCCTGACCCCTGAAGTACAACAGGCACTGTTCTCAAACCTCGCAGCCTTGTCGTCACTCCAGCCTGACCAATTTGGGGAACTACTGAAGAATAACGCCAATCTCCGTGATATCGCATTGGCGGCGGTCGGTGGTGAGGCGCAGAAATTTTCGCAGTCATAGTTCTCCGGTCCTCTGGAGAATGCGTATGTTTTTCTTATTCTGTTACATATTTCAGTTATTCGGATGTTCTTAAATACCATCACCTCACCTCAGTAGTTTACTTCTTCGTTTCATGGCCTCTTGTTATTTTCCTATCATAATTTCTTGTTTTCTTCGAATGTAGCTTAAATCCTCGATCCGCTGTAAGAGTAGTACTCAGAATCGAAATTCTCATGTCAAAAGTTGATGATGGACTTGAGCAACGCGTCTCTGGCGCGTGACCAAGCAAGAGCACACAAAGGGCACGCGTCTTTGGGACCCGAAATTTCTTGTCTTTTCACTTTGACCATCATGGCTGATCTTCCAGCTCTCCTCCTCGCTTCTCTCAACCCTGCGACCAGAAAACAGGCGGAGCAAAGCCTTGACGCTGTCAGCTTCCAGTCTGGCTTTCTCTCGCATCTTCTGCGACTCGTTATGGAGCCATCGCAGGATCGCGCGGTCCGATTAGCGGGGGGAGTGTATCTGAAGAATATTACGAAGCACAGATGGGAGGAAGTGCGTTAGGCCTTTGCGATGACTTCGTAGAGCTTAATTTCCAGCATCATTTTTGTTTTTCAGGATGTTCAACCGTTAGCCGAGCAAGACAAGGCAGCATTGAGATCGGAGCTCGTGCCTGCGATGTTAGCGTTGTCTAATCCTACAGACAAGGGTATCCGTGCTCAAGTGGCAGAATCAGTCTCTCTGATCGCGGAACTCGACTTTCCACATAAATGGGAAAACCTCATTGATGTAGGTTCGTATTCTGATCTTGGAGGACTATCTAGGCTGACGCTGTCATACCTGGGTACTAGCAACTCGTCGCGTCTCTTTCTCCAACTGATTACAATGTTAACGTTGGCGTCCTTGAAACCGCACATTCCATTTTCCGGAAGTGGCGCGCTCATGTCCGATCCGATGGCCTCTTTACAGAGATCAATCTTGTCCTCAAAACATTTGTCAAGCCGTTCTTACAGCTCTTTAGGCAAACAGCAACTCTGCTCAAAGAACCTAGCACGAACCCCGCCTTGAGCACACCTCTCGCCAATTACGCGCTCCTTGCGCAAGCTATGGTCCTTCTCAACGACATATTTTATGATTTTACCTGCCATGATCTTCCTCCTGATATTGAGGATGCACATGTCGAATTTTTCGCGCCGGGGACAGGTTGGTTCCAACTGTTTCTCACTTGGGACTCGGTAGAGCTGAAGGGTGACGTGAGATTATATCGGTCACCGCAAATATCACCATCTGACCAATCACATTAGCCGGACGACGCGACACCTTCCCTTCCGTCACAGATTAAAACTGGAATCCTTGAAATTGCCGAAGTAAGTGTATATGCACCCGATTTGTGATCAATCCTCCCTAATCCCTTGTAGCTATACATTAAGCTATACCCGGAGCAGCTCCAACAATCACCTGCAGTTGAATCATTCGTCCAGTCTGTATGGGCGCTGATTGGGTCAAATCAACTCCCTGGTATCGCAGATGACAACGTCAGTGTTTTGAGTCATGGTGTACCTTAATTTTAATGAATTAGTCTTTTCCAGTTGGTCTCCCAATCTCTTCGTTTCATCTCAACAGCAATTCGTTCCGGTCAATGGAAAACTCTCTTCTCCGCGCGGGAAACAATATCTTCCTTGGTCCAGGGCGTTGTCGTTTCGAACGTCGCACTACGGGAGCACGACGTGGAACAATTTGAGGACGATCCGCTGGAATTTATCCGTCTGGACCTGGCCCTATCGACCACGGGTACGGACACTGCTACCCGGCGCCAAGCTGCAGCCGATGTATTGCAGGCTCTTGTGGGAAGCGGCTTCGAGTCAGAGACCACTGAAATTGTCGGGACATGGATCGGCACTGGCTTGAGCAAGTACGAGTCGAACAGGGCAGAAAATTGGAAAGCGAAGGACAGTGCGGTGTATCTCTTGACAGCTCTAGCGACGAGGGGATCAACATCACAAGTAAGTCATTCTCAGGAGTGTGAGTAAATAAACTAACAATGTTCTCAATCACAGCACGGTGTGACGTCGACAAATTCCCTCGTAGACGTTGTCAAATTTTTTTCAGACCACGTATACCAGGACTTGCAGGCTGCACAGGGCACTGTGCATCCGATTCTGCAAGTGGACGCTATTCGATTCCTTGTTACTTTCCGCAACCAAGTTTGTGATTTTTTCTCGACCTTTGCCCAAAATTACCCATTTATGATCTAGCTCACAAAACCTCAACTTCTCTCTGTGTTACCCCTCCTATCACAACACCTCCGCTCTACTAACTATGTCACATATACTTACGCCGCTATCACAATCGACCGCATTCTTTCTATCAAGCAAGGAAATCAGCTTATGTTCGTATACCAAGACTTTCACCATTTTTGAGTTATTCACGTACCGTTTCAACCTCTAGCTTCGCTCAAGCAGACATCCACGACTTCGCCCCCACGCTTGTCGACGCGCTCTTAACCAAGATAGAGAGCGCCGGTACAGCAGAAAAGGTTGCGGAGAACGATTATCTTATGAAATGTAAGAAACTCCTCCGTTGTCGGGTTAGAATTATCCTCAACACTATTGTTCAGGTGTCATGCGGGTCATCGTAACTGCTCGTCAAACACTTACACCAACCTTCGAGCGTATATTGACGCGTCTCGTCGCAATCCTTGGTCTCATTTCCAAGAACCCCAGTAATCCCCGTTTTGATCAGTTCATCTTCGAAAGCATGTCAGGTCTAATGAGGTATGTTGCTCCTCATATTCTATCGACCTAGGCTAAGTTGTCGAAAGGTTCGTTGTCAGTGGAACCGCGTCAACACTCCCAACTTTCGAGCAGGCTTTGTTCGGACCCTTCACCTTCATCCTGCAAGAAGATGTTGACCGTGAGTTTCTACTCTAACCAGTGCTTGTGCGAACTAACCCTCAATACCATATGTAGAATACATCCCTTATGTCTTCCAAGTGCTTGCACAGATGCTGGAACTCCACACAGCTGAGATACCAGAGCAATATCGTAGCCTCCTTCCCTTCCTACTCACGCCTGCTATCTGGCAACAAAAGGGCAGCATTCCGGGATTGGTGAAGCTTCTCAAGGCGTACCTGGCGAGGGACAGTGTGGGAATGCTTGCTGCTGGCCAAATCGCCTCGGTCCTTGCTGTTGTACAACAGCGCTTGATTCCGTCCAAGCTTAATGACGCCTGGGGCTTCGAGCTACTCCAGTCCGTTGTTCTTAACGTCAAGCCGTAAGTCCTCTCAACAGGCTTGTCACGCAACTCGGGATAACATTCATTTAATGCAGCGATCAACTGAAGCAGTACTTTAAGGCGATAGTGATGACCCTTCTCACAAGGATGCAGACATCTAAGACGGACAAATACGTCCATCTCTTCACTAAATTTTTCTTGTTTACAATGGCTATCAACGTTGATGGTCTTTCTCCTGACTACGTGATTGGAACCATCGAGGAAATTCAGCCTGGGTAAGTCCTGTCCCTCACTTGTTTGATGTCGGGCAGTAATTTTGACTGGTCCTCTATCTTCATAGATTATGGTCTCAAATCTTGGTTAACTTCATCGTGCCCCAAGTTCCTAAAATGCCGCCCAAGGAGCGCAAACTCACGGTAGTTGGTGCCACACGCTTGCTGACGCAGAGTACCTTTATGACACAACAGCCATCTGCTGCGGCATGGTGAGTTGTCCTCACATCATTGTTTCTGTGCAATGTCCAACTCTGGAATAGGCCCGCAGCCTTCGGTAGTCTCGTGAAACTCTTTAATGAGCCTCAATACCTCACAAACACGAAGACAGATGAAGATCCACATGCGGGACTGACCGAGATCGACTTTGAGGAACAGACTGCTGGATATCAAGCTGCGTACTCGCGACTGGCGGCTTCTGAGACTCCGGAAGCTGATCCGGTGGAATATGTCCGAGACCCGCAACAGTTCCTCGGCCAGGAGCTTGTGCAGTTGTCCAAGAGACACGGTCAGAGCGTGAAGGCAATGATTGAGGCGGCTTCCGATGTTGGCCCGTTCATCCAGGCGCTCGCGTCAGCAGGATACGTGTTGTAGGAATTTAGTTCGGAGGAAAAGCAACAAAGGAGACGTTGAGATAGAGGTTTAGATCCATTCCTACACCCATTGATTCATATCATCTTTTGAAAGGCGGCTTATGGGCTTCGCCTTTAAGAATACGAAACGTGTTTTTTTCATATTGCCTGGTTTCATTTACCGGGCGAGACCCAACGTTCGGAGATATAGTCTTCCAAAGCTGAATGTCGTTGATATCGGAGCACTTGAACGACTTCACGGAGACTTTCTTTATCTATATGGCTATCTATTCGTTTCCGAGTCCATCGGCGTGACAGATTCCGCATTAAGGTGGTACAACTATTCTGCTCCCCAGGCGTTTCGCCAGTGCTTAATATTTAGACCATGATCCAGATATTCTTCTGCATTATAAAGGATTTCGGCCCTCACCCGGTCTGGCTGATACATACATGGGCTAAATAAACCCGTTTACCCACAGGTGGTCATAGCAGATTATCCCAATCGAATGAACCATTACATACTTACATTCGAACTTACAGCAAACGAACAAGTACTGGTGGGATAGAGCCGACAAACTAGGATAAATCCACACAGGTTTGCCAACATATTCGGCCAACATATTCGAATATCGAATTTCAACTAGATCATACTTTTATCGCCTTCGCCTACCCTTGAAACCTTTGAACACAGCACCATCATCACTATCATCGTCAACCAGGACAGGTGGGACCTTCTTTCTGGGCGCCTTAGCTGAAGGTTTCTGTGAAGACTTTCGAGTGCTTTTGGTTCGGGTTGATCGAAGAGTTTGCTCCTCGTCACTATCTTCTGGTGTATGGTCACCGTTGTTTGATGCTTGCATATCGTCGTCCTCGTCCTCGTCCTCTTCCAAAAATAGAGGTTGAGATTTGGCAGGCGCTTTTGAGCGGGTCTCTCGTTTGGGTGGAACAGCAGAGCTAGCTCTGGAAGAGACCTTGGACTTGCCTCTTCGGATAGGAGCAATATCTTCATCCGAGTCGTCCATCACCATGGGCACCTGGCTCCTGCTAGGTTGAGTCTGCGTTGGCTCGTTTTTGACGGGGGCTTGAGTCTGTGTGAGTCCGTACTCATCCCGGTGTTGGTCTTGAGACCTTCCGCCTTTCCAATATGCTGTATTCCGGACGTTAAAAATGAAAAAAGAACCAGATAATCAGAAAGAATAGCTCACCAGGACCCATTCCATAATCATTCTCTTCGCTCACGAAGAGCTCGACTCTCGCCGAACGAACAGTTTCCACCTTCTGTTCCTTGTCATCAGTTACGCTAACACAGAGGAAGAACTAAATCGTCTTGACCTTTTTAAACTTCTTGAAATTAGGCTGCCCTGCCCACTGTGAAGGAGTCTCATCGACTTGCCCTTTCCTCCCTTGATAATATACAGGCATCTCAACAACCACCATGAAATTCCCTCTAACATTCGTGTCATCTCCAAAATCAGCCACAAGAGCCCACTCTTGCTCCGGTTCCGCACACTCCAGAGTAGGCTTACTGATCTTCAGCTTATTGAAATCACGATCGAAATCATCCTCTCCTTTCTTGCCTTTTTTCGTCGAAGCAATAGCCTTGAGGAAGTTTTCGTCTGTATCAGGCTTTCCGGGGGGAGCTCCTTTCTGAGCAGGAGTCGTTTTGCTAGTAGTAGCAGAAGATGGAGGTTTACTTGTTGCACGAGCGCCCGGTACAGTGGTTGTGCTAGTGGTGGCCTTCTCCACGGCATTGACATTCTCGATCGCACGTTTCTTTAACGAGCTGGGCCCGGCATTCACTTCTCGCGCCCCATCCGCCATTTCAATATCCTCATCGACGTCATCAAGACCACGTTTGGTACCGCGCGGCGCAACAACGGACCGCTGCGATTCCTCTTCCTCCTCCCTCAGAGTAGTAAGGTTCACAGTCCCCGTTCTACCAATCCTTCCTTTCTTCCCCTGCGTCTGACTTTCATTTTGCGTTTGGCTGGTATTATCCAAATTTGACTGAGACTGAGGAACATCATCGAGGACACTGTCCTCGAAAGTCCCAGAGCCCATATTTTCTTGACCACTAGCTTCGAATAAGGCTTTGAACTTCTTCAATGGAGGTTCTTCAGCTGGTTCCTGGAACGTGAACCCAAGGGATGGACCACTTTCGCCTGTGACCCCAACGCGACGTTTCAATCTGGATGAACGAGGGGCCTGTGCGGGCGGCTATAAGCGGGATCAGTCTCGAATGATATTCTTTCAAATCTAATACAGATGTCATACCGGTTCATCTGCGGCAGGTTGAGGTAGGGGACCGGGAGCAGGGACGGAAGCTTGTGCAGAAACATCAGGTGAGCCATCTAATATCATAGACGGGTCGTCAAATCCAATCACTAACGGCATCCCGCCAGCTTTGACACGTCTCGTCAATGCCTATGGACGAAAACATTATCATCAGTTTGGATATCATGAAGAACAATGATAATAAAGACCTTGCGGGGTGGAGGGGGGGCTTCAGGCTCTGGCTCCTGTTCAGTGTCGGGAGTTCTAGTCGTCAAACCGAAAGGCCCTTGGGAAGGCTGACGAGAGGTGGCACGACGAATTAATCGCTTTGGGGGCCCACTGCGTTGCTCGGGTTCTGGTGGTGGTAAAGACGGTTCCTCGGAATGTGTGTTAGGGATGAAGTCGGGAAGGGAGTTTGATTGAGGCACTGGGATCAGGTTACCATTGAGAAAAATCGTGTATAGAAACAAGAGATCGTCACTTACGGTCTTCATTATCCACGTCTGGCGAGGGTGGGTTGTGGAAGAGAGACGTGTCGACTTCGATAACAACTTGTACTATTACATTGGGATCGACGATGTGTAGTCCAAAACTAGGAAGAGTGTCAAAAAAAAAAACCATGTTGTAACTGAGAAAACTCACGACTTTGCTTCCTCCACCAGTTCCTTCCAAGCCTCTTTTCCAATCGCTGCCACTATAGACTTCCTCCTTCCCACTACAACCTGCGTTTTACCCTCTTTTGCTTGCCCTCTCGTCAATGCTCTATGAAACTTCAACTTCCCAGCAGTAACATCAAACGTCTCGAAAGATCCCCCTCCCCTCTCAATAACATCTTTGTAGTCCCCAATCCGATTCTTTTCATCTACATAGAGAAAACGATATGTCGAAAAGATATTAAGACGCTCTTCGTTTGGTTCCCATACCCTTATTTCCTTCTGTGACGTGGGTAACGAGGGAGAGTAGGTTGGACGATATTTGCTTAGCGATGGGAGCTCAAAATTTTGTTCCAAAGAGTCCTGAGAGTCTTTCGGGAGTGTTCCTAGGCGAAGAAGTTCCTTGAGCCATTCGATCTTAACAAAATGGGATGCGGAGAGCAGAGAAGCTGCGATGATTGGTTGCGCAGTGTAGCTGGGGACAATGTGGTGGGTTACGTGAGGATCTGGAATGTGGACGATGTGAAGACCTGGTAATATTGAATGAGCATGTTCATGACATAATAGTCTAACAATAACAGACCAAGAGAAGCGCAATCCGCTATGGGAACGGGTGATTTTCCCATGACAGGCTGAACGTAACAGCACACCGGGATCCATTCTACCCTTGAACAGATGGTCAATAGGAAACGATTTATGTGCGAACTGACTCACTCAATATTCGATCCGAGAATTATTCCAACCTTATCGCCGTCGTTCAATTCACAGGTCTCTTGACCATTGACGTCAATTTGTCGATGTCCTCTTGTTATTCTTAGCGTCTTGTCCTTCATGTTTGTAAATTTAAGTACGGGCTTCTTGAGCGGATCACCCTGTTGCATAGAAAACTTAGCATTTCCCAAACCACAAGAGACGATATTAGACAGACCGCATCGTCCGTAGAGAGTCCTTCCACCTCAAAGTCGCAATGATGACTTGATACCTTCTTATTAGCGATAATAAGTGGACATCCCTTCCTTCCTAGACCATAGGTTGTTCCAGTTTTGAGCAATTTAGTTTCTGTATTGGTATAAGCATGGACAGTGATTCAGCTATACAAAAAGCTCACTCTGGGTACTGACGTCTCCATTTTCTCCATCAAACGGCCCTGATAATGTCCACATTTTTCCCTATTTCTCTCGCAAGATTGATATAACCCGAGTGTGAAAACAAATTCAGTCAAGCGTCCTGAAGCAGCGTACGCGGGTGTTTTGAAATATTGTCCACTTCTGGAGGTAACGAAATAAAGTCAAGTAGCGCAGACGAGTTCTCAACCAAATCTATGTAGTAGCAGACAAGGACAGCTCATGCGTTGAGGGTGTTGGTCACAAGAGACGCGTAAACAGGAACAAACGCGACTCCGACGCGACACGTAAATAAAGCGGAGCATACAACGCACGGTCACCAGCATCTGGAAGTTAAATTGCTTAAGTTCTCGAATCCTCAGACACAAAACCAACTTTTCAACCAACCTGAAGCGGTGGGAATTCGCTCATCTCACTAGGGGTGCTCAATTCTCTGTTCAGTTCGTTCTGTTTGCTTTTTTTTTGGTAAATTCAAACACCGTCTGATGAACTGCCGAAAAGCCGGTGAA
>JABAJX010010031.1:0-11910 GCA_018221735.1 Termitomyces sp. K1Aa
AACAAAGGGACTGTACAATCGATAGCGATGACCGAGTACAGAGTAGAAAAAGATGAGGGGGGATTTGTTATCACAATTTATAAAAAGCGACGAAAAAAAAAGGACTTATGTAAGCAGTTTCGGAAGCGCACATTGCTTCCGAACCCGCAAGCTAACTCACTCGCCGACCTCTTATGTTATATCTAGAGAATCTGCTTTAGCTTCAAGTTTCCATGGTTATCAAATTGGCGACCTACCTTCGGAAAGTTTAGTCTCAAAGCATAAATCATTGTCAGTTATCATTACAAATACTATTCAAGGTGTGCATCGGAACATAACCTATTAGTGTTATATACCAATGCCAAGTACCGAGGATATTCGTTAGAGTTTGTCGTAGTAGGTATCGAGGGGAGGAATCTCAGGCTGGATTGAAAATTGAGTGAAGGAGGATCATGAAAACTAGAACCCGACATACCTTAAGGCCCTTGCGGACACGGATCTTTGTTACAAGCTCCTCGATCTTTGAACCCTTTTCTATTGGGGCTAGAAAAGATACACCATCAATCATAGCGTCGGTGCTTGATTTAAGTGAGTGACTCACATCCAGGCATTACTTCCCAGTGGTCAAAGACACACTGAGGGAACGCTTGACCCGCAGTGTGTGAACGCAACTCTCCGTTGAAGCCGAAAGACTCATTGACAGGCAGGTAAGCCTTGACGGTGAACATGGGAGTCCCAGGTCTCTGTTCTTCGCTGAACACCTGACCACGACGTTTGTTGAGGACACTATAAATGCCACCAATGGCATTTTCAGGACATTGGATCTCGACTAGAAAATTAACATTAACGTGAGTAAAGTCTCCATGTACGCAGAACCACTGAGGTAGTTTACCCAAGTAGATTGGTTCCTGTATACCCGGCGTTGCGAGTAAACATGCAGCGTAGCAAGCACGACGCATTGTCGGAATGATTTGCCCACCACCACGATGGATGGCGTCAGCGTGCAGCTAGCACAACTTTAGCATCAAGGGGAAGAAAGTCTTGTATAAGGCATTACCGTGACATCCAAAACGTTGATTCGCACACCACGCATGTTTTCTTCGGCACAAACACCTTCCTTGGTCGCCCATTGCAATGCCGCAATACAAGAATCCTTAATTTCGTTCAAGTATTGGACTCCTTTGGTGACATCGACCAGCAAGTTAGGACCAGTGGTATCTGGACCAAACGCCCAAATCTTCCTGGCGTCGGTGACATCCCAACCAAACTCGTCGGCCAAGATACGAGCGCGAGCTTTGAAATCGTCACGGGCATTGACCTTACCACCCTCAATAGCTTTCGTCAATTCCTCATCGAGAGGCATAGCCTTGACGTAAAGCCTATTGTGCTTGTTCTGTGACTTGGACAAGGCAACGATGCTGGACTCAGCCTTGACGGTCTCACGGTAAGGAACGACAGGGTCTGAGATTTTGAGAGGAACACCAGCGTGATCCTCTTGTAGATCCTGAAATTAAGGTTTAACGGTGAGTGACTCGTCAGAATGGGGGGACAGACAAAAGACCGATACCTTCAAACAGATTTCCAAGTGAAGCTCGCCAGCACCGGCGACAATATGCTCACCAGTCTCATTGATCCACGCTTGCACGCAAGGATCAGATTTGGATAGACGCTTGAGACCTTCAACGAGTTTGGGAAGATCAGCGGCGTTCTTGACTTCGACCGCGACTTGCACAACGGGGGACACGGAGAACCTCATGACCCTCATGTTGTGGGCGGTCTCGGAGGTGGTGAGGGTACCGCTTTTTAGCAGGAATTGATCGATGCCGACGAGACCGACGATATTACCAGCGGGACAGTCCTCAATGGGTTCAATGTACCGACCCATCATCAGCACCGTACGTTGGATGGCCTTAACGAAGAGGTCCTCTTTCTTGCCTGGAATATAGTTAGGGCCTTGAATACGAATCTTGGGGCCAGAGCGGACAGTGCCAGAAAAGACACGACCAAAGGCATAGAAGCGACCTTTATCGGAAGTGGGTACCATCTTGGAGACGTAGAGAACAAGGGGGCCGCTGGGATCGCAGTCACGGATACCGATGGCAGATTCATCGTCGAGAGGACCCTCGTAGAGGGTTTCTACACGGTACCTCTGGGCAGTGGCAGGGGAGGGAAGGTTAATGACAATCATCTCTAGTAGAGAATCGCCGGCGGGAAGGAATTTACGCATGATAACCTTGAGCAATGCTTTGCCCTCTAGGTCGCGTTCATCTTGAGCCAACTTCACTTCTAGCTTTTCAAGCATGGAAGTTACCGCATCCTTCTTAAAATTCATGACGGCATCGAAGATTCTGAAGATAGGATCGAGGACGAAAGCGTTGAAGGCGCGCTCCAGGGGCTTTCCGTCGGCACCTGTGGGGCTTGTAGTCCATTTACGTGTGGCGGGGTTGAAGAAATTGTCACCCCACAACTTGTCCATCATCTTATCCTTGTCAACACCGAATTTCTTTGCATAGCGAGATGCGAATTGGCGGAGGGAGAAAGCCCATCCATGCAGACCAGAACCGAATGCGACCGTTCCCTTGTCAGGGTAAACTTGGACGTCACCAAGAGCATCATCATGGTATGTCGAAATGATGACGTTCACACTCTCGATTGTGCGCGAAAAGGATTGATAAAGCGACTCTTTGTCGACCTGAAGTTCCAGTAAGGCACGATCAACCTTGTTGATAATCACGACGGGCTTAATTCGTTCGCCAAGGGCCTGTCTCAGGACCGTCTCTGTTTGAACACAGACACCTTCAACGCAGTCCACTACGACAAGAGCGCCGTCAGTAACCCGGAGCGCCGCTGTCACTTCCGAGGAAAAATCGACGTGGCCAGGGGAGTCGATCAGATTGATCAAGAATTCGTGGCCTATCGTATACTCAGCGGCTCAGGATGAAATTCAAGACAATAAACATTTAATAGCGCGTACCTTCAGTTTTCTGTTTGATAGCCGACAGATCCTCCTTATTCACCTCAAAGTACATCGAGATTGCAGTGGATTTGATAGTGATGCCACGCTCTTTTTCATCATCTCGCGTATCAGTGAATCGTACATCTCCAGCCTTAGCTGCAGCGATAATCCCAGCCTTCGACACGAGGGAATCGGTCAAGGTAGACTTTCCATGGTCGACTTTATTCGCACCACACAGTAAGATTCTTTCTCATAACGTAAGACTACAGATGGGTATACTCACCATGAGCAATAACGCTCATGTTGCGAATATTTGTGGGCCGGTTCATGAGTTGCCGGATTTGATCTACAATCGCGATACGACGATGAGCGGCGTATGAACGCTGACCCCAACGATTGGGATCAATAGATTATGCGACTAACCGACTGTAAAGTTACTGGCAAAATCGGGGACGCGATGAGCGCTGAACTCGATCGATCAGGGCAAGGAAAACGTACACCATGGTGTCTAATCTCTGCTGGGTGAGCTCTCAAAAAATTTTAAGGCTATCAAGCAAATTCTAGATGGGATGCCTAGTAAAGTGTGCACACGAATGGTATGGTCAACGAGTGGGGCAGAAGCAAACGTTCGTTCGATTGATAAAATGAAACTTGATTACATACATAGCTTATCGATCGTGTTTTAGGGCAGGCTGTACGTCAACACGGCATCAAATCAATTTTCCGTGGCCAGGCCCGATGCAAGGGCCAAGACACAGCCATGCGGCATACCTTGTACATAAAAGACTGTGTGATCCCAACACCTCACATTTCTATCTTTTTCTTATGATCACTCGGCCAAAAATGACCGCTATTTGCTTGGAAAATGGTATAAGAAGTTGAACATTTGAATTTGATCTTTACACATTAATATATGGCTAACCCTCAACTCCACCCTCTTGAAGTAAATTCTTTGACTGGAGAACCATTCTTACGGTTGAGGAACCACAAGGAAATCATCATTACGCCTCCTCGACCCGAAGATGTCACACTTTACCCAGATATCATGAATGATCCTCGCATCTATGAATGGTTGGGTAGTCCGCCCTTCCCTTATACATCCGGTATGCTTTATGCTTGCCATGAATAACAAGCCCTTCAGTGACACAGTTCAAAAGACCACGCGGAAGGATGGTATCAAAAGACTAAGGCCTTGTCAGATGGTGTTCTTAGAGAATTAGATGCGGCTCGCGATGCGCCAGATCCCATTCTCCTGAATGATTGCCCGATTAGAAACATTCGCGTTGTGAAGGAGGATGGCTCTGACGAATTTTTGGGTGACATTGGAATCTTCAGAGTTGCAGACGGGAAATTTCTAGTCCCACACGATGAAGATATCAACGAGGAGACGAAAGCTAAGTACAAGGCAGCCAATGATACCCTCCCATTAGGCGACGCAGATATTGCTTGGACCGTTGGTTGTGAGTGACATTGAATACTCTTTCGGAACCTGTTGTTCAGCGTCCTACTAAGACTATATAATACCAACGTACCAGGGTCAAGGCATCATGACAGATGCTCTGCAAACACTACTGTGGGATTGGGCAGTTCCTAGGATGGGAGTGCGCCGTATCACTGCATCTGCATTCCAAGGTAACACGGGTAGCCTTCGGGTGTTTCAAAAGAATGGATTTGTGCCGACGAGGTTTTTTGAAAACCACATTCAAATCAAAGGGCAGTGGCGCAACCTTCATGTCATGTCATGGAAGCGGTCATCCAATGAATCTCCCTGGAGCTCGTGAACATCTAGCGGAAGATAGATTGATTACATGTTACTGTGGAATGATTGACCAGGATGGTTTGGTTTCTTGCCAGAAATATGCGATGGCTGCAACTGCGGCCGCAGTATGTAGTTCCGAAGAATGATTAGTTTCCGTCATCCACCCCACTGCTGTACCGTCGCAGTCATCAGAACTGCACACTCAGCGCTCAGCGCCTCAGCTTTAGTGTTCATTGTCTCCCTTGCTAATGGCATTGGTGGTATATCAGGACGAGTTTGTGCAGACATCATTTATGTATCATAATCAAGTGATGGACGTAGAGTTGAAATGTTTGGCGTCTGGATGTCTATGGCGATGGATATGATGAGACGCACGCAGGAAAAAAAGTCAATATCTATATGTAAAGGAGAGCTCACAGGAGTCTCGACGTGTGAACCGTAGAGGAGTTGGTCTGTCACACGCGGAATTATAAAACCGACCCTCTTTCGGCTAGTACCACACTTGGTATACATATTACCCTACGTTCCTTCTACTGTCTCTTGCAGACATCCAATATGCCTCCCCGTGGAAGTGAAGGTCTCGACTTTACCCCAATCCTCACTCACTATCTCTTCCTCTTTACCACAATCCTTGCAATTGTATGTGGCTGCAATTCGTTTCCGTATAATGTTCGTCCCACATGAAATTGATTTCATTCTCCCAATCCAGATAGGATGGTTCGTAGCGTTCATTGGCCAGGCAGTAACTACGGCGCGTTGTAAGTCCACGCAGTAACTCTTCCCCTCCTGTATCACTAGCTAAAATCAACTTTCAGTCGGTAACGGCAATGTTGGCGTTCTCTGGTTCGCAATTTTCCTCCAGCTCTTCCTCATCCTCGGTGTAATCTACACTCTCGCGAGTGACTCGATATCAATGCACCGCTTCCAAATATCTATCTTTGGCTCCATCGCTATCGTCTTTGCTGTCACAGGTGTCAACCAAGGCATATTCTCACATACCGGGTCTCTCGATGCCATGGCCGCTGGCTGGCTGATTTTATCTATAGTCAATATCCTCTGGGTTCTATACTTCACCTCCGAAGAGGATTCCCTCTCTCTATACATCTTCAACTCCATGGGCACTGGTGGCCTTACTCCTCCTTCGCGTCGCCGTAGGACGCGTACGCAAAATTCAATGCATATGGCTACCAATAACGGTTACGTAGGTAACTATGGATCAGGCGGCGGCATTGGGGCAAACGAACCCTACGATTCCAAATACGTCGGAGGCATTGGGGGCGGCGCGTATGGAAGTACCGGTCCTGCTGGGATCAAAAGCCAGAATAGCTTCACTGTTGCAAGCCTTAATGAACAGAATAGAAGCATGGGTAATGTCACGGGTGGTGCAGGAAGCATCCACAACTCGCCCATTACAACAACGGCTTCAATAGGAGGTGGAGATACTCAAGGACCGAATTCACCACTTATGGCAGGTGTTGGCGCTGGGGGAGCAACACCATCCCTCCCAGAGGCTGCGCCGCCTACCGAAACAACCTTCTCTTACAAAGCTAAAGCCTTGTATGCATGTAAGCTTCTTGTTACCCTATTCGTCTAACGGCAAAACCGGAGTCTAACTTCCACCCTAGACACCGCATCACCTGACGACCCCAGCGAAGTCTCTTTCGCCAAAGGTGACATACTTGACATCGTAGATAAAAATGGAAAATGGTGGCAAGCAAAGAGGCCAGATGGAAAGATTGGAAGTAAGTTGATATTCTTGCTCTTCCCCTTCAATCATTTTTTGACTCTATCGTAGTTGCACCTTCAAACTATCTACAGATAATCTGAAAAAGCTTGTTGCTTCACTAGCTGATAGATACAGCTACGTGACTGAATGCCTCCTCCACGGCTGCTTATTCATGATTCTTCCTTTCAAGACGTACTTGACGAGTTTCCTGGTGTTCCTTGTGCTTTGACGACAGATAACCTATGCGCATCCTTGTACTGCGATTTTTCCGTATTATTCGCTGTGCTCCTCTCCTCTTCTAATATACCACACATATTCATTATGACAGATATCCTTGCTTGTCTGTAGTCTCCCAACGCAACGTTTCGACATTCACTAGGACTAAGATAATACATGCTCGTATTGCTCGAAATGGCGGAATTTACGACATTGCTGTTGTACATAGATCGATCTTTGATTAGACAAGAGCCCCGGTCAACGTCGTCGACTGCTTCCACCTCCGCTGCCTAAAACGACAAGGCGCGCTCCCCGCTTCTTTCGTCCACCTGCAGTCCGTTCCAATTCATGCCAAGCTGCATCCAAATCCCATTCATCCGTATCACGAGGCTGAGATCTCGCTTCGCCCCTGTTTCCATTAGTTGGTGTTGAATGTAATGCGGAAGCGAAACTTCGCACTCCCCAGGCCCCAGATACTGGTGGCGGAGGCGCGACAGATGTATTCTCTGCTGGGAGTTCCTCGAATTCGTCTGCAGCAGGAATAGAGACGGGGGTAGAATAAGCGCGAGAGCCAGACACGTTTGACCAATCTGAAAGATTAGATTTTTCCTTCTCCTCCGCCCGGACACGTGCACGATCATCTTTACGTGCCTTCTCCTTCCTCCGCGCTGTCCGCATCTTGAGGGCACCCTCAAAATTCTTCAAGCCACCAGCGCCAACAACGTCAGAAAGATCAGCCTCAATGAACACGACGTCGGCACCCTCCGACATGTGTGCCAAGTATTTACATCGTTTTCGTAGATCATCATTGACTGTTCCCTCTGCGATGGAATCAACATGGATAGAAATAGTATCCGGGAAGGCAGAATAGCTCTTGAAATGGGAAAGGAGGATCTTAATATCAAGAGGGTGTAGGAATAACGGAAGCCCAGATGCAGCCTGATAGAAATAGTAGGTAGATGTCGATGGAGGCGGAGGATTGACATTACGTCGTTGCTTGGGACCATTGCGATTGGAAACATGCATAGATTTAGAGAGATCCCCGTTAAGTGACAAGGGCGTGGAGGTCCTAGTTGGTGTTGAGGATTTGAGCGCGAGGAACTCTGACGGTATGCCGGAAGTATCCGCTGCCTCCTCTGCTTTGCGACTGCGTTCGTGAAGAGCATGCCGCTCTTTAATCTCACGTTGATCGCGAGTTGCCTTATCAATCTGCTCCTTGAGTAACACAGTGTCCAATGCAGCCGCCTTCCCAATTTGAACCCGGACCTTCTGATGAGCACCATCCACGAAAGAAATCCCGAGAGCGTCGTTCATCCCGGACAAAACCTGTCGTTCAGTAGCTAGTTCGTCAAGATTTTTGGAGAGTTCAGATATGAGATACGCAGGTGTTGCGAGCATGAACTTGGCAAAGTCGAAAACATCTGGAAGAAAATGGAATGGCGCCTGGTGGGGAGGAAGGAGATCAGAGGGCCAAGTCAATGACCTAGGTAGGGCAAGAGTCGTAATCTGTGGGCGTTGCACCAGTCGCATGTGCATAGTCGATCCTTTACGAGGTACAAGATCAAATAGACCATTGTCTAGGGTGGAGGAAGATGAAGTTGCTTCGGCTGAAACTCTGTCTTCCTCTAGATGACGTGGTCCATCGTACCACTTGACAGCTTTAAGCTGTCTCTCGTTGACGGAGTCAAAGCAAATGGGGCATCTGGCCCATTTGTTGTCGGACTTACTAAGATAATGAAGTATGCAAGGAAAACAAAATATCTGTATATCGTTGAGTGAAACCTGATGGAGGAACTAGAAATAACACTGACATGTCCACATTTCGTCATACGTGGCGCCATGGGCGTAGAAAGGCAGATCGGACAATTGGTACCGTCTTGTCCACAATCACTTTGCGCTTCAGATCCAGAGGCAGACGCCAACGCCGAAGAACGAGGTACGATGACTTGAAGAATGTCGTGCCATTGAAAAAAGCTGAGAATGAGGGTCAATTTAAGATAAAGACATGTCAATAAAGTTCGTACGCACATGTCTGGATCCGCAAAGTGAACAGTATAGTCACCCATCGGATTCATGACGAAACGATACTGAGCGTTGACGAAGCCTGGGAGGTGAAAACTCGGTCAAGAGCATCGCCTCGTAACCCCAGCGTCCTTGCACATACGTTCTTTGTTCCACACCCCCTGTTGTGTACCCGTCTTCCTACTTCTCCTGGTAAGATTGACAGGGGGCCGAGCTTGCCTTGGTGGAAGAGTGAAGTTGAGGAGATGGTTTAAATTCTGACTGGAAGCCATCTTCTGGACACGTCTGGGGGTTGCTGGCTGGGATGAAGGAGTGCTTGTCATCGAAACGATATAGGAGATTGACAGAAAGCTGTCGGGAGCGTCTGCCTGGCAGACGTCCACGGTGGATGCGCTCCCAAGGAGTCTGAGTCCGTTATATTTATTTGATTACCGTCTTATGTCATGACTCGATCCATGCCGAAGCACGTGCCCGGTTCCGCTTCAGACCATGGCCAAAAAGTCCCTCAATCCCGCAGACTCGTATCGCAAGGCCCAGCGTAAGAAGGAGCTCAAGAAGGTCAGTCCTCGTGTAACAAGCTCAAAACCTGACCAGTAGAACACAACAATAGAATAAAGCAGAAAGGTCCAAGGCGCGCGACTTGTCATTGGTGAAGAAGGATACATGGGGTCAGTTCTCTCGTTTGACTCTGGCATACCATGCCAATTGATCATATCCTAATTGAAGATCTCGAGGATGAAATTCACAAGCTTGAAGAGGCTAAAAATTCCGATGAAAAGGAACGACTGGCTGAACTTAAAGCTGAACTTGAGAAAATCAATCGCAAGAAAGCAGAATATGTGGCAGAACACCCGGAACACCGGCGACTGGTTTATAGGCCCCGTAGGAAGGACGGAGATGCCCCCCCAGAAGAGATCATACTACCGAAGCGAAAGATATTCAATAAGAAAGGACTACCACGGCATCCTGAGAGGAGCATTTACTATGATCCCGTTATGAATCCCTATGGCGTTGCTCCACCGGGAATGCAATACATCGAAAGAGGTGAATCTTCCCTTTTGAAGGTTTCCTATTGAATCTGAGTCGTTTTCTAGCTCCATTACCTGGAGAAGTATGGACAGACGAAGAATCATCAGACGACGGTATTGGCCATTCTTCATTCGCATCCATCTACCTTTTGACACGTACATAGATGACGATATCGTGATGCCAGAAGGCCCTCCCCCACCTCGTCATGATGATGAAGACTTTGACGTTGATGTCTAATTTCTGTAGATCCTATATCAGAACCACCACCCTTGCCACCTTTGCCACCCGGCCCACCCTCGCATCTTGGTATGTCAGCTCCTGGATTATCCATGCCACCTCCGCCTCCACCACCTCCAGGTTTCCCTTCTGGTAGTGTCGGGTTTTCCGCAGCTTTTCCTCCTCTTCCTCCAGGCTTCCCTTCAGGAAACATTCCACCAACCGGGGTTCCTTTCGGTTTCCCACCCCCACCACCTCCACCAGGATTTCCATCAGGTAGCCATCTCCCCCCTTACATGCCACCACCGCCGCCCGGTTTCTTCCCTCGGAAAAGCCAACCTTCAATACAAGAATCCTTCCCATCTAACCAAGGAAGCGTACCCACTCTCCCATCCCATCCTTCGCTTCCTCCGAAACCCAGGATGGCAGCCCATACCCCATTCTCAAGCAAATCGCACTCCAAAATGACGGCTGCAGAACTCGCATCGGCGACTGTATCAGCTGAACCACAACTGCGTGATTTGAAGAAAGAAGCGACTGCCTTTGTACCAACGGCGCTTAAACGAAAGAAACCTGGGGCGTCTGCTTCCTCATCTCGAGTGAATGCAGCACCTGATATGGAAGGAGATGACAATCAGGAGTCTGTCGGACCTGCTCGCCCTGACCTATTGAGTGCTCTCAAGAACCAGTTTGGCCCTGTTCCTTCACCAGCTCCTTCTGTTTCAACGACAAAGAAGGTGGAGAAAAAGAAGGACGATTATGATAAATTCATGGAGGAAATGGGCGATATCCTGAAGTAGAGTTTAGAGTAGGGTTATTGAACTGTGAAGGTCAATACTAGCATCGTGACAAAGCATAATCGAGACCATTCAAATTACGTTTGCTCAGGAGAAAATGAGTTTTCGCGCAGGTGATAATCATGATAAACGCGTGACAACCATGTTAGTTTACATATTAGTCTTTCGCTTCCTACCATGAACTCAACACACGGTATCCTTCTTTCGCCACGTCCTTACGCTCGACGTTCAGGCAAATTGCTCCTCCTACCACTTCTCCCGTCACCGAAGCCTTTAAAGCCTCTACCCTCAGAGGTATGGTCTGAAATCGTCGCATATTTGTTACTTTCTGAAGGAACGGCTGGGATTGCCGGAAATCTCTTGAGGATCTGCAAGGGTTTTACTGTTCGTACTACATCTACTCTTTCGCATTCTTGACACCCACAATTCGTGATAACAGCAAGTTGCATTACCTTTGGTATATGCACGTGTGGATCTTCCTACAATTCTCTCTTTAGAGAGATTCCAAAAACGACTTCTTGTAGCTGAGCAAAAGTGGGACTCCATTCGACGAATACCATACTCAACACCTGGTAGATGGGTTCAAGCTCTTGACCTGTCTCAACTCGTCTTCACGGGACAGGTGCAGGCTTTACAATTTGACTCGATCCTGACCTCTCTGTTCCCGCTGGTACCGTTCCTTACCCGTTTGACATTAAATCCTTCATTTGTATTGAGCCGACGAGCATTGGTTTCCTTGGGTGAGCGTGAGGAAGCCATAAATTTGCGCTCATTACAAGGGATTAGCTATGTTTCCGGTCCCATGGCGTCATGGAGGCATGATCCGTTCATTGGATTACTGAGAAACTTTGTTAATCTCGAAGAACTGGATATCATAGGCCAAGGACCTGATCCTGCTGAATTGGAATTCAATTTCCAAGACACTGCTGAGTTCCCTCCAGAGTCTTTCAAGCCCTTGGATCTACAAAGGCTGCAGACGCTTTCCCTCCTCTCAATGTTCAGCTCCCCACTTATGATGGCCTTGCTGTTCTCTCCTCTCCCTTCCCTTCGGAAATTGATGCTCACGCCCTACGACGACATCCCCTACCCGTCTTCCCTTGTCTCCCAATTCATTTTTGTCCATGGAGAGATGCTTCAATCTCTTCTACTGTTGACTCCGAAATCATGGCCAACTAGGTTACATCCTTCCCCTCCCACACTTCTCGAAACA
>JABAJX010010031.1:12031-22208 GCA_018221735.1 Termitomyces sp. K1Aa
ACTTGGTCTGACAGGAACTCACCCTTTGCGAATCCTTTCCATTCCGCGGCCTACGCCAGACCTCTGGTACGCTTTGGAAACTCTACTTCCGCACCTTCGAGAATTACGTGTCATCCGGACTAGAGATGTCCGTTGGCTCAGGATAGGCATGAATTCAAGAGCTCAGGAGGCTGGTGTTCAGGGAGAGATGAGAGAGTGGAGAAAACGCTTAAGCCGGAGAAATATCCGTCTTCTCGATGCAGATTGGAGTGATACCAGAGATTGAAAAGGGGGTGAGGACTCTTCTTTTATGTACTCGTAGTCGGACTCTCTTTTATCTGATACTCTGCGTATATCTCATTTTTTAGGTTATCCCATATCGTAACCCTCTCATCATCAAGTATTATTACTGGTGATCTCGTTCATGACGAGTTTGTTCTGCTTCACATCGTCATCAAGAATGGCCATTGCGGTAAATTCTCCCTCTGACAGTCTTGACCACGTCTATAAGTGAAAGAGCTCTGCCGCATCCGTGCAGAACCTCCGACCTTGGTGTAACCGGTTTCCTGCCACGATTGCCATTACCAGCCACGACCGCAACCTGATCAGGATTGCATTGCCAGCTGAGGAAAAGATTATTATCGAAGTCCCTCGTAGCGATATAACCTCCAACAACAGTGGGAGGACCGGCTGCCAGACCAATGTACAAGCGCATGGTAGAACAGGAAAGAATGTTTCATCTCGCGTACATTTTCCCCAAGCCTGTTTCAGATATCGTGCGATAATGAGTTACGGTGGCGCGGCTAGAAATCTGAAAATAAGAAGATACTCGAGGTAGTATGTAATAAAAGTAGCGTGTCAAATTAACTGACGGACTTATGTACCTCAGTCGCACTCTCAACCTTCAGGGAGGTATGACATTTTCAATTTACAAGGCATAGTCAAACACACAAATCATACTACTACTAATATACGCGTCGCGACCGCATCTACCCTTTGACAGCCTGATCCCAGGCAATGGAGATACATCAGGGATCTGTCTAGAATCAGGTTATCTTGGCGAAGAATTAAACGTTGACATGGAGAAGATTCAAAGAAACAGATCAAAGAACTCCTCTCGGTCCATATGTACTTGAGACGGCGCGCTTGACCTCTTCTTTCAAGTCATAATGCCAAATGGGATGCCATATCCCATCTAACTGCTGTCGAATCTGTGGGACTGTTCCACCACCAGGGCCACGCCTTTCGACTATATCGCCCATGACAGTGCTCATCCTCTGAACCATATTTGCACGTGCCACTCTGATAGAATCATAAGCTTTGAGGGCAGCCTGATAATCGTTATTTAGTAAGGAACTATTGGCCTAGCTTGGAAAATAGATTTACGTCGAGGTGACACTTTTGAGCTCGAGCATCTCCGAGTAGAGAGCATAGCGCATAAACGTCCTCGAACCCTTGGCCTACCCCAGAGCCGAGATGAGGTAACATGGCGTGAGCCTTAGGTTGATGACCATGAGGCAAGCCGCAAGGATCATGGCTCAGAACCTACCGCATCGCCGACAAGGACAACTCTTTGTCGTACATAGCTGGATAGCGAGGGGTGCAAAAAATGAAGGTACCATTTGCTAGGATCCTTCATTTCCTTGAGAATGATGTTGGCATCTTCACCCCATCCTGGGTACTCGCGCAGCAATTCATCCTGTGAAGCTGGTTTAACCCACGGGGAAGGTACATTGACTGAACCGATCGAGACTGTGGTATCCGTGGAGAAGAGCACGATATTCATCTTTCCTGTTTTTGAAGACAACTGTCTCTGATATATAAAACAAACAGACCTTTTGGTTTGCTTGAACGGGATATGTGATGATATGCTAGAGTGACAACGTCGTCGGTTCTACCAGTAATGTAAGAATGGTTGGTTTGAACCTACTTTATCTTTATCAATCCAACAGAGCGGACGCATTATATCGGTTTTGACACCTTTAAGTGCCTCAGGAGAAACGATCGATCGGTAGACAATAGAATTCGAGTATACAAGGGAAGTTGGTCGCCCAGAGACAAATTCACGGAGGGCACTCTTGATCCCATCCGCGCCTATGACGAGATCGCTTTCAAATGTACTTCCGTTGTCGAAGTGGAGAACATGAGAGCCAGAAGGTAAAGTGGCTACAGATATACAGCGATGCTCCATGTGAACGAGACGCGGGTCTAACATTGGGACGAGTGCTTCAAGAAATAAAGGCCTATGTAGACGATCAGGACTCTGAACTAGGCATGAAAGAGTTGCGATGCCTTCCTGTAGGCACTCAGTCCAATGTCATCTGAAGTGGCTGGATACTGACAGGTAATGAGTATTTCTATCGGTGAAAGAGAGATAAATTTACATCATAAATCAATTCGTGCGACCCAGTAGCAGAAATGAAGCGCATAGCCCGCATTGCAGGCTTTCCTTCTCCAGCTTTGGACAAGACCGCCTCCAAAACCCCCAACTCTCTCAAGGGAAAGAGAGCATTTGGTCCTGATGAAGGTCAAGGGCGATGAAAATTAAGTGATAGGCATGCAATAATCTCACCTAGGCCAACCCCAGCTCCAACCTCTTCAAAGCTTGGCTACAACCTTGGTGTCAATAAATGAACGCTTGGTATAAAACTTTCAGTTACAGCCTGCTCAAAAATCTCCACATGGACCCCGGCTTTCGCAAGTCCAATGGCACTGATGACATATTATACACGGTTTATACTTTTTAGAAGGCTGAAGAAATATTAAACCCACCAAACAAGACCGCACATTCCTCCACCCACAATAGCAACTCGAAAATCTTTCCTTGGGTTCGTCATGACTAGTGATAGAGGGCGAAGCCACGAATAGATAGAATCAAGAGTGGTTCGGACTTCTTATATCCTGCAATCCCAGTTTCCGATATTTATGCGAGATAAGAAAAAGGTCATTGGACACCCGGCTTGTCCGGGTCTGAACTCCATGAGCTGACAAAAATCCCACAGACAGTGATCTTTCGTATAGGAAAGATGTTGACTAGTTTTTGATAGGTAGGCACGAACTTGAAGAGAGGGACCTTTGGAAACATGCATATGAATGAGGAGGACAGAATAACCAAACTAGATTCGGCAAAGGCCGCCCATCCTCAATTCCAACCAAGAGTTTGTCAGAATGAATTCTCTTCTCTTCTCCACCATAGAGGTTACGCGACAAGCATTTTATCGATCAACCCTGTCCTATGCTATTGTGAATCTCAAACCAATTGTCCCCGGACGTAGGTGATCTTACACTCGGGACTTCGTGTTTTTTTTTTTTCGTAGGGCTAAATGAAATATGTATTCTCCCAATAGACGTCCTTGTCATCCCAACGAGACCAGTTCCACGCTTGTCAGATCTAAATGGTCAAGTCAATTAACCGTGGTCAGATGATTCCTGATCCTCACAATTTTGGCCAGATTCTGAGCTCTCCTCATTAATGCTTTCTGTGAGAAGAGTGGGGTCCGTCATTGAGAATGCATATGGGGCGGATGGCTTGACCATTGCATGTCAGGTAATCAAATTGGCGCATTACTCTCTTCGTCAATCTCATAGAGTATGATATGTGACAGGATGGGAAGGCTGCCGGACAGAGTGTCCCCCATGTCCACTTCCATATATTGCCCCGCAAAAAAACGGGCGATCGTTTTTCAGAAAAGAATGACGATATATATCCTGTCTTGGAGAGTCATGAAGGGTCCTTGAACTCTGACTTGCAGGCTGCTCAGCCATCATCCATACCGTTGAAAGTAGATGCTGATGAGAACAGACGTCCACGTTCAATGGAAGAGATGGAGAGTGAGGCCTTGTGGCTTAAAGGTTTCTTCGATCAAGAGAAAAACTAAAAATGCATACAGAAGAATAGATCATCAGATAAACTAGAACGCACTGCATACTTGCAGGAAAGCAGGAAAGCAGAATATTCAGATATCCCTGATATGATAGATAGAAACTTCCGTCCTATGTATTGTGACTATGAGAGAGCGGGTACTGCTACTACGCCGCGTTCGTCTAGGGCCTCCCAAAGTTTGGCAAGGCGGGGGTGGGAGACGATACCCCTCCATTCGCCATAGAGAACAATTCTCCGCAACGAAGGAAACGTATCATCAAGAAAAATCGCAAAGTGCCCTTCTATATGCTCGCAGACTTTGTGCCCGTCGTCTAAAAGTTGATTGACAGCAGCGTGAAGGCCAATCTTTGATATCGAGGGATGACCTTGGACTATATCGCGAGACGGCGCCATCGTGAAGAAGATGTAATAATTAAGCTCTACAAGATTACGGCATTCCTGGAGACAGGTCGTTATGTGATCATCTATCATGAAACGAACATGCCTCCCGAGTTCGACTGTTTGTAGCTGAGTTCCCAGAGTCTTCCAGACATGGGACAAGCTTGTGTGCTGGACTGGAGAGCTGAGAATGATTTTGGTCAATGCTGGCAGAGACCAGAGATGACCAATGACGCGAAGAAGAAATCCATTGCTTCCGTGGTTAAGGTGTAAAGTACGCAATTTGCTCAGAGTCAATGGGTAAGGGCCCCTAAGGACAGGATAATACCCAGCAATCCCCCCAACGGATAGGTACTCCAGATTCGGGGTGCCTTGTAGAACATGACTAAGAGAATTGATACCTCCAGATTTCTCTGCCTCACTGTGATACCACCAGTCAAGACGTCGTAAGGATGGAAGGTGTAGATCATCGGTCTCAAAGTGAAACTGGAGTGCATCGTAGTACGGAGAGTCCGAGGTCAAGCGAGGCCGGATGAGAGTCTCTAGGTTGGTGCAAAGCCGGAGTATATCGAGGGAAGGGCGAGATAGGTCGTGGTTGGGCATTGCCGTTCCTCCTTCTCCTGGAAACTAAAATTGTTGTGCCCAAGGGGTGCACAAAAAAAAAGTCATGGGGACAATGTTCTATTTCATGTTTAAGGTAAGCCAAGACCCCCCCCTACCACCTGCCTTTTATAGCAAGATTTTTACCTTTTTTAGTCAGTTTTGAAGTGAAAAAACCATGAAAAATCTAGAATAACTCACTCTGGGGTTCCACAACTGAAAACACGCCATTACACAAATTACCAACCTTGATGAACCAATATCACCATGTAGCTCGAATCCTAAGAGTCGAACCTAGCGCCTATTCAATGAGTAGAGAGCTAGCATGGAAGGGCAGGGCATTCCGATTTGCCATATTCGAGGCATTAGATGTGGCGTAGACATCGAACTTCTTAATGATCCGAATGTCTATCCGTATAAGTACAAGAAATGCATAATATCCAAAGACTGGCATACAGAAAAGAACCTGAGAACTCTGAACACGCTGAACGACCAGATTTAGTAGATACTTACCTGGGTCATCACACCCATGTAAGAAAGGGACTCAGCTTTTCTTTGCAGTTTGCAGCACAGGTATTGGTGCCTCTCATGTTGGTAGTAGCTGCATATGACAAGCAGGTGGCGGACAGTCTTGACGGTGAGGTTGCCACAGTGGAGGCAGACCGGGGTCTCTGAGCGGTGGATACGGAACAGGTAGTGATTTAGGGGGATGTGCCAGGTGTGGAGCTGGGTCAGGATAGCGGAGTGGGATCGGTTGAGTGGCTGCATGAGGCGGAGGTAGAATTGTCCGACTCCTGATGTGACCAATTCCAATCGACTGATTCCGAAGTATGGAGGGTGCTCTCCTGTAACAATATAGTGGAAGACCACTTCATGCGTGGCCGATCGAGCATAGAGATTACCTGGTGAATGACATTGAGTTTGAATAGCACAATGTGGTCAAAGATAAGCTTACCTTGGACCAGAGGGCCGATACAAGCAAGAAAGGTGAGTATTTGCACGGCCTCAGATTCGTACTGGGAATCAGGATCACTCGAGATAGGGAGCAACGACTGCTAGTGCTGGACCAGGAAGAATACTTGAAGAGGACCCTCGAGAAGTATGGAATGGCCGACTGCACCCCAAAGTACACACCGCTTCCGCCAGGAATAATTCTCAGCAGATCCCAGAGTCCCGCGTCCGAGGAAGACTGGATTTACATGCGAGATAAACCCTTCAAAGAGGCACTGGGATCATTGATGTACGCCCAAGTAGGGACGAGGTCTGTCTTTAGAGCGGTATGGTCGAATGTTGGGCGGATTGGTGGAAGTGGGATCATGAGATCCTGTATAAAACGCTTCCATATCGAGGGTTCATGGGTGAGGTGAAAGTAGTGTTTGTTGACGTGGAAAATTCGTGTCAAAACTGATTGCATAATAGTGCCAAGTAGGAATTACTCTTTGTAGAGCCATTATATCCTCAATTTGAAGGTAGGGGCTGATGTTGTCGAGTTTGTGAATCAATTTTGATCATACCCTCCCTATGCTTATCTCTTGAACCAACAGCAAGCCTTTAGACGCTATCCAGCCCTTCGTGAGCGGTTTAACTCGGTAGTCGTCAACTTCTTCAAGCAAGCAATGACCCCAACCACCAAGTTGGTATCAGACCTCGTCGCGTAAGGTTTCTAATGTCGTGTTTGTTGCTATATTTGCTCACGATCTTCTTGTAATCCAGTATGCAGGCTTGCTATGTGACTGCCTGGGAATTAATGTAAAATCTGTTTAACACCGATTGGCACTAAACAGGAGGAACAATAGAACAATGAATACAAAGGGATTGAAGTAACTAGAGAATGTTGGTGATAGGACCAACTATTGGAAGGATCAAATTTTGCAAGGTGTAATGGTTGGAAAGCGGTACCAACAATTAAAAGCAAAAATAGTGATGAAATAGAGGTATTTTATGAGATGACAATTGTTGCTTAAAACACAACAATAATTGGCTATTAAACAATGGAAGGGGCAATAGTGATAAAGAACAATAGCAACAAGCAACAATTGGGGACAACAATACTATGAGCAATGATGACAATTAAAAAGCGACAATGATTGCTAAAGCGATGGTGATACGATTGGCAATGAAAGATAAAACCACTCTTCAAGCATGAGGCTTTTTAGTAATCCTGTTGGCAACAACTGCAAGTAATGGAAGCAAAGTGCACAATTACAATGACAACTTGACTGACGTTAAGAACTTCAACATTTAGTCAGTTATTGAGAGTTAAATTTAAATCAGTGCTCTGAAATGGCAGCAAGACAATATATAGGTTGGTTGGTTCTCTACTATACAAAATGTAGGTCTTTTATACTATTTTAGTGGGAAATATTTGTAAGTATCAGTGGATGTCAACAAGAATAATGTCCAGGGTAGCTAGACTAAAAACAGTAGAAATATACATATGAAGATAATTAGAAAATATGCAGATGTAATATCAATTATACGCGCACTGACTGAGCCTACACCAGATGACCTGTGTGCTGGCTGAGATTGTGTCATAGAGAAGCATGGAGTGGGAGTGACACCGACATGGTCCCAAACGTCTACCGGTGTCAAGATATATGTCAAGAAATTATATGTTGAACATCATGCAAAAGTCACGTGATTGGTCAGCTGATGTATCATATGACTGGCACGTAGCACAAAACTATATCAAAAGACGTGTTCAAACATATGTAAAAATATCAGAAAAATCAGAATAAATCAGAAAAAATTACTGGTACAATTGCTGACTGTGCTCATCATCCTCAGTCAGTGGTGGACAAGTCTTAGCAATGGAAAGGCTAAAAGCCTTAAAGTTTTCAAAAACACCTACCACTGGTCGGTTGATTTGGCCAGCAGATCCAATTTCTTCCTCTTCCAAGTCAGTTGGTGACGCTGCTTCTCAAAATCTATTGCCCCGCATAAGTGTAACAATAAGGTGACGTGGTCACTATATTGCCACACAAGTTTCTCAGAGTCAAGGGTAGAACCAGAATCCGTTCCTTTAATTCAACCATACTACTAAGTATTATACAGATGATATGAATGTTTAAGATTATATAAGGTACATATGAATGAGACAGTCCAAAAGTAAGTGAGCTATCTGAGTGATGTCACATTTCCGCCACATACGCCCTCCTGAGGTCTGCTAAGGCCTCACTAACCCAATGTCATGTTACCAAACGGGGTGCTGACACTTGGAGTGCTTCCTCCAGGGTAAGACCGAGAATGGGCAGACACACCAATGCCCTGATTCCTAACTGTAAGGTCCTCCACGTCCATCTTGGTGTCTGCCTCGTCCTGCTAACTCTCCCAGCAAACACCTAACTTTGGCGTACAAGTCGTTCAACTCCAGGTAAGACCTCTTGTATCGCTGCACAATCTCATAGCTATACTGGTGTGTGACGGGATCCTCGAACTCACTGAGGACCATTTGTAAGTCATTTATTTCCCTCTTGTCAGGATTAATTATGCGTAGCATCGAAAACGGAGCCGGGGGCTTCTGCGCAACCCATTGTGCATGGGCTCTGTCCCACTCGGACAGGCCCCAGAGGCACGCTGCGTCCCGATTAAGTGATGCCGCGACCACCTCGTAACTGGCAGGTACAAAGACGGTACGGTCAATAAAGTCACCATTGTGGGAGAACTTGTCAAACTGAAGAATCCGCCGCATGAGGAGCGCGGGTACACTGAGAGTGAAGGCACCGTGGATCATGGTGAAGAAGTAATCCGACAACCCAGCACGCTGGAATAGATAACAATTTCCTCCTATGGATACTCCAGGATCCACGAGGGCGCCGCCAGCGTTGCAGGCTAGGATAACAACAATGTCCATGGGCGCAATGGTGGCAGGTAGCGGGGGAGGTGCTGCTGCTGGCTGAGGCGGGTTGGGGGACATAGAGATGACTTGGAGTTGGGGGGACTCAGAGGAAAGGAATCCAATACTTCCAACAAAAACCTGAGGGTCATTTATAGGAGCCTTCCCCAATCCTTCAGGTAAGTCTTGAATGTTCTCTACCCCCATTGCCTCTAAGTATTCCTCCATCGCTTGCAGATGAAATATGTGGCTGTACAGCAACCAAGATTTATCCCCCGATTTCTACAAGATTTCAAATGTGGCGCATTTTTTTGACCCTGCATGTGTCAATATTTGGTCCCCTGCCCATTCTCGTTCTCCCTCCTTGGTCTCCAATATCTGACTGTCCAGTTGGCCAGGAAACAAACGGTCATTGTTGGGGACGTGGATACAAAGCAGTGATGCCTGGAAGGTCTCGTGAATACCTCTCCTCTTCAATGCGGGTGATAGATTAACTTTGAACGAGTCGCCACTAAGTTCCTCGGTAATCCGATAGGGTCCAATGTATTTAGGGAACAATTTACGGGCCATTCCTTTAGGTATTGAATTGATATGTTCTTTGTTGAAACATAAACATAATCACCTTCGTCAAATTTAGCAGGCCGTCTTTTCCGGTTTGCGTCCCTGGTCTGTTTCACGTGAGCAGCAATGATGTAATTGTGGGCTTGCATAATTGCCATTTTCATTCTCATGGCAAAGTCCCGAACTCCGGAATATTCCCTTTCTGCTGGTTCCTTACTTTCCCAGATGAGTGAACGGGGCATGCGTCCTGTATTCAAGAAGAAGGGGGCAAATCCCGTGGACTCAGACCTTGCACAGTTGATAGCAAATTCAATGACCGGTAAGTACTGTACCCAGTCTGTCTGCTTATTATTGATACATGCGCGTAGCATTTGAGTGATTGTCCTGTTTGCACGTTCAGTGGATCCATCTGATTGCGGGTGATATACACTTGACATACTTAATCTGGTACCAATAAGTTCATTTAGTCTGTCCCAAAACTTACTTCCGAGATCCATGTGTGGAAAGATCTCGGTCTTTTTCGCGTCAATCCTTTGTCCGCAAAAATTTTGAACACGTGATTCTCATCTCATGTAAGGTTAGTCATTGAATTTTCAAACACATGATTTATATCCTTGTTTGTATGTATTGTGTACCTTGGGATTTCCCTTGATTTATGTAAGCTGAACCATTGTGCTGTCCAGTTACTCTGCACAACTTTGTCAAATATGCTTCCTCTCATCTTTTGCTTGACCTCATGGCCACTGTGTGTCTCTTTCTTGTTATAAGTTCTCTTCTACACCATCTGATAAACCTTTTGGTTTCTTATTGAATTACAAACAAACTGCTCAGATTCTCACATGATTTAATGGGCTGCTCCAGGGAATGGCATGTCCGAGATCCTTTGGATCTTATTCACCATGTCAACTTTAAAGTAGAAATGAAATAAAATTCTATTGACT
>JABAJX010010032.1:0-22186 GCA_018221735.1 Termitomyces sp. K1Aa
GAAACTAGCAAAGTTGTTGTGCTTGGCAGGCAGAGGAGTGCATGATGGCACCCTTGCCTACTGCAACAAGCCTTTCCACAGGTGGGCACACTATGCAGAGCAGCTGCAGCCTTGAACACAGGGAGAACAGGGGTTGACATGGCAGGTGGTGCCATGGTGTTGGCACCCAAGGTGGAAGCTTTTCTTTCTCTACCACCTACCTTACAAGTGAGGGGTGAGTGTCATGGTACACACATGACCTTCATACAGTTGCACCTGTAAACAGAGTTCCTTAGTTTGAGTCACTTTGTTTACAGGTGTGTAGTCTATGCACAGTCAGTATAGACACAAAATAGACTTTGTTTACAGACTCTTTGACGTGTTGCATTGCAAGCTGCTGTCACAAGCCTTACAGCACCTTACAGTTTTTGGGAAAGAAGGATCTGTGTTGCAAATGTGTCTGTTGTGTTCCTTCCATTGGTGGATCTTGGCTTGGAAACAATACCCATGGCATGGGTATTTAGTCAAACAGAGATTGAAATAGCATTCAGCATCAAGTCTCCTTAGATCTAAAACAGTAGCAACATTGGGCAAAGTAACATATGGATGACAACTGTCCTTCCCAGAATCATAGATGACCTCAAGTTCAAAAAGAGAGGTCAACAGATTGTGTATGTTTTCCCCTTGTATAGTGGGAACATAGATGTCAATGTCCTTGGCATGAAAAGTCCAGGGGTTAAATAGCATAAGCACCATGGATCCAGAAATGACACTGTTTGTTGTATGTAAAAGTTCCAGAACCAAGTGTGTGTCAAAGCCAAATTGTGTAGATACTCAGTCAACAGTAGTAGCCACATGAGGGTGAGCAACCAGTCAGGATATGCAAGGAGATGGTATAGGTCACATGGCTTCATTTTCTGAAGACATTCCATTGGGCAAGCTCGAATCATAAAACCTCAATAGATCTTGGAATAGCAAGAATGCAGATGAGCTTTCCTGTTTAGTATGTTCTACAAACAGGAAAGGCTAGTATACTGGTTTTATAATATGTAAATTCAACCTTATGTTTTGTAGTCCTTTCAACAATGACATGAGATTAACAACATTTAACAACATCTCAAGTCAGAGCACTCCTTTTGATGGCTATATAAAGTTCAATTGCCCCTCTTTTGTGGACCTCCTCAATGTTGCAGGTCAACAATTTGTCCTTAAACTCTTTTATGTATCTCTGAATTCTCCTCCCTTTGACTGCCTTTTTCTCTTGTATGTTTCCATCTCCTATCCTATATTAACTTCATCTATATTAACCTTTTTATATGCATTGCATACTGTGTGTTCACTCTTTGCAATTGCAAACACTTATCTAATTAGACAGTTGCTATTGGCTTTTGAAGTTCTTTGTGATTGCAAATGCTTATCTAATCAGACATTGCTTTGCAATGTACAACTTGATCTGGGCCTCTTCAAGTATTCACCAGCACCATTCACCATTTCAAGTCAGTGGTCACTCTTTGCAATTGCAAATGCTTATCTAATCAGATGTTGCTATTGGCTTTCAAAGTGCTACATGAATTTATGATCATTTCTAGCATATGTCTTTGAATGTTTCTTACACTTTTTGACCATTGTCTACCTGCATCTCAATGATTTCTTTGAATTGAGCAAATAATATCCCATTCCTCCTCTTCTGTTCCTCATCTCCTGTGTCCTCATGCTCTAAAGTCTGGAAATCCAATAACGTTGAAATTGATCCAATTGATGACAGCATACTCTTTGAAACAGTTTGGAGTTCCAATAGTTGTGCTTATGATACCATTGTTACCATATTGTATAACATTTGGCAAGAGGATCAAGGTAATTGGTCAATGAAATTCAAATTCCTGGGTAATGGATGGATAAAAAAACTTGGTCAAGATTTTGTTTTGTTGCCAGTAGACAACCTTTATGCACTAGATGAAGTTTGCGATGAATTGAGAAACAGATTATTGATATCAAAACCAACTATCTTTATATGTGGTCAACTTACCAGTGTCCATTTGGTAATTGAGGAATTGGCAGAATATAGGACAGATATAATCATATCTACATTAATTTGTCCTTTGAGCCACACGGTTGCCAGAGGTGCAATCCAATAGAAGTCTTGCCAGATAGCTCTACTTGATTGTAATAGACAATATTCAAAACTTCCATATAGAATCAGAATCATGGTGTCATACTTGTAATGCTTACCTTTTCAGAAAGGTTCATTTTGTATATGCCCCTCTGTTATTGGCGTTTGACATATCATCTACAAATATATTAATAAATGATATCCTCAACATCACTGTCAATGGAACAGGTGTTTGTCAATACAAACCTAAAGGAATCATTCACTTTTCAGAATCAGCACTTCACCTGCAGATTTGTTGGTGTAGATGGTATGGTATGGTATCACAATGGTATTGCCACAGGTCAACCATTGATTAGAGAAGACAATTGATTAGATAAGCAGGAAATGTGGACCTTAGAGTCTGTAGACACAGACAAGTGAGTATTGTTTTTTACATTAGAACCAATTAATGTATTTTTGTTGAACATTGTGTTACATAAGTAGTCAATATTGCAAGTAATAGATATTTATATTTATATACTTCAGATGGTTTAGATCTTGGTCACACCATGCTTGCAATGGCCCATACTCTCAAGTAAAAACATATGGTAGCTGTTCCCTTGATAGGACAAGGCTGATTAACCCAGAGTATCTGAAAGACATTGGAGTGCAATGAAAGTATTGAGGTGTGAACAGTCCAAGTTTTATCTCCAGCTATCAACATGAGATTGCCATTGTCAAAATTAAGAGGTTCACATGGTGGCAACAAGGAAATGCTGATGAGGAGCTGGCAAGGTTGTGAATCAAAGAGGGGCATGATGATGGACAGAGAATATGCACATAACAATGAGATTGACATTATAAAGGAATTGACGTTATTGAGGCTGACAGTAGTACTAAATGCAGATATAAAAAAGCAAAAAGAGTGGAGTATACACAATAGAGTCAAAATCAATCATAATATACTGAGTGATTTAGAGAATTTGGGAAGATGTGTATACAGTAGGATGCTGTGGAGCATGCCTTTGTAAAGGTAAGTAGTCAAATTGCATTGATTGTTGGAACAAAATACTAATTTAATCCATGTGTAAAAAAAAAAACATGCAATTGGAAAGGTTGATCAGGCTTTTTGGCTAGGGTGACACAGGAATAATTCCCACTATGTTAGTACTTAGTGAGTCTTAGAAAAACTTGTTCATAACATCAACATTGCCTTGTTTTTTGGTCAATCATGTGAATTCAGTTGCTGTAGCAGGCCTGCACTATTGACACATCTACTTTCATTTCTTGGACTGTTATTATCTTATCTCACCATGCTGACTTGGCATGGCTATACATAGTTATGACTATATTATGTAAGTGGTAGCTTTTTACTACCTAGTACATACTGTGAAATCCCAGACCTGGTCTGATTCACCAGTGTGAACTAAGGTACAAGAAGGCTCTAGTAACACATCATGTTACATTTTTTTGAATCTTCCAGTCTTGGATATTCAGTGCTCAGCTTCTGCTACCAAACTACCTCTGCTTCTGTCATCAAACTTCTTGCTTCTTGTACAGCCACCTTGCCTTGGTACTCTATCTTGATGTGATGATGTCAGACAACCAACCTGGTGATCCTAGAAACACAGACGAGTCTGCACAAAGCACCCAGCTACCTGGGTCTCTGTATACTCCTCCATCAAAGAGGGCAACTGCCTCCAGAGATGATCCTGGGAATGCTGTAATGACGGGTATGGAATGCCTGGTGGGTTATCTGTGGCATGGATGATGATGACTATTGTGTAAACTACAGGAGATAGAGTGATGAATAGTGTTTTGCCTGGGCAACCCTGGGGTAAATCAGAGCTTACCTGGACCTGACCCACCGCCACTGCATGCAGGTTGGGTTGGGTATCTTGTGGGGTTGCTCGGATAAGCCAGGTCTGGGGTTGGGTACTGGGTACAACTGTGTTTTGCTAAGTCTTACAGTCAAAATGAGCCCACAAATATCCCAGATTGGTTCAGAAATGACTGAAATACAGTCAAAATACAGTGTGTGATGTACAAAACCTGGTTGTGTCAGTATTTTGATTGTATCTCAGTCAATTTTGTACCTATTAGCATGATCTGGGCTCATCCTGAAGCTGAAAACTGGCGCTATGCGTGACTCCATGGTGACCTGGTACCCAGGCTGTGGGGTACAGGTAAATCCCAGGTACAGAAATCACTACCCAACCCGGACCCAACCCAGACCCAACCCAAACCAGGTCATTTACCTGGCCAGGTTGCATGACCCGTGCTAATCACTAGTGATGAATCAGTCAATGAGGTTGACATCTTGCTTACCTAGAATTGCTGTACCTCTGAGCCAGCCTAGGCTTGCAGCCCAAGTAGCCATACCAAAAAATTGGCCAGAGAATACCACTCAGTTTACCAATTTGGTGCAAGCAACAGAACTGGTGCAGAGCTTGCTGTTCAGAGCAGTTCAGCCTGAACCGTCAGTGGAGCCATCCACTGTGAATGAGGCATTGGCAAAGCAATGCAGTACCAAACTCATAGTGGACGCTCGTTATTGGACAAGATGCAGGGGGCTGGGGGTCAACTTGGAGTTGAACCACCACAACTCCCCATTGGAGAAATCAGGAATGAGGAGTTGTGGCAATTGCTCAACTTAAAGCAGAATGCAAGCATTCATGAGAAAGTATTCTCAGATGAAGAGGAGCACAGTGGAGGAGGATCCTTGAACTCAAACCACCACCATGGTTACTGGGAATATGGCAAATACACAGAGTATTTACCTGCACCCTACCTGAGCACTACCAACAACTGGTAAATGCTAAAACAGCATGACATAGAGCCTCCTACAGGAGACACACTCCCCTCCCAGACCTCCTTTCTCATGCTCTGGTTACTCAATACACCTATAACATCATGCCAAGTAACACCAAACTTTATCCTAAATATAATTCCCCTCCTTAACTCAAACACATCAAACCAAAACCCGGTTGTCCACCAACCAGGTGCATACACCGTAAATGTATGCCCCCTCCCCCCCAGAGAGCCTAACAACCAATATTTAAAACAACAAGAACCCCCACATCCCCTCAGAGATAAACTTCTGTGTCCCATACAAAAGAATGTCTTTCAGACCAAAGCCCTAATACCTTCTCCCTACCAAACCACCCACCTGGTCGGGTTATTGACCCAACCTGAGTTGCGTCCGGGTTCAGGTAGTGATTTTTGTAACCCAGGATTTACCCATATCCTGATAACATTGCTAATATGTTTACCAAGGCATCACTGGCTCTGTAATTCACAAGACTTTGAGGTATAATGGGACCTGCAGTGCAAGGCACTGTAAGTGTGCCTAATTTTCTTATTGTCACCTTATCTACCACAAAAGGAACAAGGACACCATTCATATATATAAACTTATGTTACTTACTTAGACCTTCAGTCATTCATATTACAGACTGAGGGTGAGTTACCAGCACATCTTGGTACCGAACCATTACTTACTGTACCTAGATCAGGCTAAATGTGTCTGTATTTATCCTAAGTATAGAAAAGAGTCATTCATACTACAGACTAAGGATCAGGCTAAATGTGTCTGTATTTATTCTAGGTATCAGATTCCAATACCATTCTACCAAGACAAGTCGAGTAGCAGGCTTTGCGGTGCTCAGTGTGCCGCCTACGCAGCGTCGGATTGGCAGGACACATACAGATGCAATCAGACAGACAGTCAGGACACATAACAATACAGATGCAACCAGGATCACAGTAGAAGGCATGTGATGTCACATGATCCTGTGCTGGGATTGGCATGACAAAATTTTTTGACAGCAACAGAACCTGAAAACTAGAGAGTTGGGGATTGGAAGAAAGATTATGAATGCATGTTCCCTTCGGTGTTAGAACTAGAAGTACTTACCGGTGAAGTCCAGCGCTGTCACCATTGAAGATGTCCTGATCACCAGGGTTGAACTTGGGGCCCAAGTCAGCATACTGCCAGAAGGTGGTGTAGCTGTGGGATGGTGTCAACAATCTGAAAGGTATAAAGGAGTCAGGACTCACGCCCAACCAGAAGGGAGGGTTCCAATAGAGGAATCATATCTGGCAATCCAGAGAGGGTTGTTGTTGGCAAACCCGGCATAGTTTCCGGTGCAGGTGGTCCACCAGTGAGTGGTTGTATAAATGACTGCAAGTAAGACTTTAGAGCACAACTCTTTGAGAATAAGAATATTTTACAAACCAGGGTACCGTCCAGTTTTGGCAAGATAGGTGTTGGAGAAGTCACTGATCCAGGCAACCATGGCAGAAGCGCTCAGGCCATAGCATGTGGCACCGTAAGGGTTATCTGTGATCAATAAATGTCAAGAGGAGCATGAAAGTAGGTTGATGGATTTACATTCGATGTTGAGGGCACCAGGAAGAGTGGTACCATCAGCACTCCTACCATCACCATGAGCAAGGAAGAATGTGGCCTGAGTAGCACCAGAGGAGAGATCGGGGCGGGCAAAGTGGTAACCGCCACAGATAATGCCAATATTGGTTGCACCAGTGTACTCGCTGGAGAATTCGGGATTTGTATAACCTTGGGATCGCATTTTCAGCATCCTCACGTCAAAAGAAAATTAATTGAATGAACACATACTGGTACCCTCGGTTGCCTTGATGTAGGCGAACTCTACACCGTTCAAGGCCTTGACGGTGGACCAGCTGATGTCGGGTTGATCGCCAGAGACGTCAATACCTTCAGGAAAGGCGGCGCTAGTGATGATTGCAGCAAGAGCAAGAGTGATAAATGAGGAGAGCAACTTCATCATCTCAAGGACTGTGTAGGTTTGAAATCCAAAGACTCATTATATATCCCAGCCTCGCATCCATACCACCTTGCCGGATGTCCAGAATAGCCAGAGAACACAGATGAAAATGAATCCAGATTATCAAGGAAAGAGTGAGGAGAGATTTGAGGAAATATACTTAGCCTATTCAGCAAGAGATTCCGAATCTCTGAAATTCTGTGATGCAATGGCAATGAGATCAGGCCTAGAATATTGAATCATAATTCATCGAAACCTGCTCACAAGAATGGAAGTATGTAATATACATATAGGGATGTCATCGACGCTATACAGGCTTTCGGCCCTCCCGGTAAAATGGTTGATAGGAGATGGCAGGGCGGTTTTTGAAAGCTGGGATAGGTGCCTATGAGGTGTGTGGGTATTTTGGATGATGTTAATTATTTTCTGCCGTTTTTGGCCTCCTTGTGCTTGTCGTATCATGTGAAGAAAGTTTTCGCAGTGGCGTATAAAGCATATAAAGAGTAAGAGTACCCATCCGTTATGTCCTTGTGAGTGTGAACTTGGGACGTTCAAAAGGGTATCATAGCATAGAAAAGGTGCGAAACGTTGGTGCCTGGAAACAGGCGGATATTGACATGATTTGTGGGTCAGTAATTTACTGAATTGATCACGGTTGCCAGTGAACGTTGAACATCGTCGAGACGGCTACGAGTGAGCGACCGTGACATGCCCCACCTGTATTTTTGAAGTTGAAAGACACAGACAGCTGTTCTAGCGTCTATCTTTTCGGACTTGAATGACTTCTCTCTTGAAACCCTCAGCAGGATATTGATACGGAAGGTTCGCTCAGCGAGTAATTCGTTTGTATGCATTGGAGTGATACCAACAATACATTCCCAACGAGCGGCCTACAACGAGCGGCCTAATTATTTGAGCGTCTCGAACAATTTATGAGCTCGGCCATGCTGTCAAAGGAAAATCAACAATAGTATCCTGGCATTCAGACTGAACTTGAGACATACCGTCCAAGTCCAGCGCTGTCGCCGTTGAAAATGTCCTGTTAGAGTCCGAGTCAGCGTACTGCCAGAAGGTGGTGTAGCTATGGGGTGGTGTCAACATCAGAGGTTACATACATAGTTTCCGGTGCAAGCAGTCCACCAGTCAGTGGTGGTGTAGATGACTACGAGTAAGACTTCAGCACGACTCTTCGAGATTTTGAAGAATCTTTTACGAACCGGGGCACCGTCCAGTTTTGGCAAGATAGGTGTTGGAGAAGTCCCTGAAGTGGATGCGTGTCTGTACGCGACATTGACACATATCACCTAAAATAAGGAATTGGAGTGCCTTGAGACAGTTGCATCCACACTGTGCTGTTTCCTGGTTGATATAAAACCTCAGGCCTCAAAGTCATCGTGGAATGGATTCAGAGTAGAATACATCCTCAATTGCAAAGGTTTAACCAACGTCCCTCTCGGCATTTTCCGCAACCACGTGCTTTCGAACTTTCGTTGGGTCATCCACTGTCCCTGATCCAGGCAACCATGGCAGAAGCGCTCAGGCCGTAACCGTAAGTGTTATCTCAAGTGTTTTTCATATCCACATTCGCAAAACCCCTCTTAGACCTCACGGTTCAGGCCATCTAAGGTACATCTTCCACATACCATCATGAATACTTCACAACTCAGAAATGAAGACATTCACAGATCAATGTACAATTAACCTCCGATTATGGACGAAAAGGCTAAAATGCCTCGAAACTAGCCAAAATGCGCGCGATAGCCAATCATCGACGACTCCACGACACCCTGAAGACTTTATGACTGCATTCCCTCTTACACTCCCTCCTGCGCATCGTATCGTACACCCTGAAGACCAGGACTCTGTGCCACCATGGTCGAGTCCGAGTGTGCCCGACTCTCGTTCGTCTGCATCTTCATCTGCTACCTCCGACTCTGGACTTGCATCCCCTTCGGGCTCTGTCACATCGTTCTTCTCACCCGCCTCTGATTAATGATTAGTGCGGATCTGGACTTGGATTTCGTTGGACTTGATGCAGATGCTTGAGACCTGGGGCACTGGACTGGGTTTTCACGTGGCGTCGTCGTCGTTCTTGGTGTGTCGTCACTCCATTGGTTTATCCTGGTTTTGTCCTATCCCCCTTCCTCCCGATGATACCACTACCACTACCCATCTCACCCCATTCTGCCATCCGCATATATATACCGGACTGAACACTCCCTCGCACGCCTCGCGTTAATATTTCTTGTGTTGATATAGTCACTCCGCGTTCTCTCATTATACCTCTCACGATCTGAGCGTACCCATCTACATACTGTTCGTGAACATTCCTTCACCTTCTTTTGTAGCTTTCTTTTGTTTCTTTTCTTTTTCTCCTGTCTGATATTTCTTTGTTGCGTTTTTGATGATCATGATGGAATTCATTACGTCCATGTAATTGTAATACTTACAGTTGACAACATAATACTCTCGAAACTGTATAAGTAGCCGTTTCTATCAATACCTTTTCTTTCGATTTTCGACATTCTGTTTTCTGCCAAGTGTTTGGGTCTTTTTTTGGTGTTGCGTAGTATCATTATCAGATTTTTTGGTTATTGACTTGATTACCTTGTGACTGTTCGTTGTAATACTAATAGCAGCGCGTTTGTCATTCTCCTTTGGCTTGATTACAAGTTGAAAGTAGTGTTTGAGAGATACACCGAGTTTCCAAATTTGGTGACGCGACACACCGGACCACGTGGACGGCGCTGAACAATAATGTGGTCACGGTCTCGGTGTTTCTGCGAGTCAGGCCTGAGATGTACGTTCACTCGAACCACATACCTCAGCCTCCTCACAGTGCCGGTCTCAAATACCAGGGTACGATTCAACAATCTCTGATACAAATTGAGGCTTATGGATCGAATTTAATGCAGGGTTACGCCCGCGCATCGATGCAAGCCAGGTCCCATCTCCTATACAGCTCGTCGAGGAAGACCGGGCAAAGTGGGAGAATCAGGTGTATACTACTCTTCCGGGGAGATATGTGCCCGCGTCGACGTCTGATTTCACTACAATAGATCAAGGTGTGTTTATATTCCTACATAACATATTTTGTTCTCGAGCGCCAATAACATCCTTCGCGTCCGTCAAGGTAATGCCTCACCGAAATTCGCTCGTGTGACAACGTGGAAGTTCCCTAGTTCGTCGCGTCTGGCGTCTGAATGTGCGATACCGCTTGCTGCTGTGTTTCAGCCTTTTGCTGAACTTGATCGGTCGGATGAACCTGTTCCGTTGGTGGATACGGGAGAATCGGGACCTGCTCGGTGTGAACGGTGTCGTGCGTACGTCAATCCATGGTGTACGTGGGTATCTGGCGGGACACGGTGGAGATGCAATCTGTGTGATCATGAAACGGAAGGTGAGCCTTTGTAGACTTGAATGGATGTTGTTGTCATCGTCGTCTAACGCGTTGTAGTCTCTGCGGAGTATTATTGTAATTTAGACGCAAATCTAATGCGTCTAGATTATCGACAACGTCCCGAATTGTGCAAGGGTACTGTTGATTTCATCGTACCGGAGGAGTATTGGGCGATCAACCCACCACAGGGTCTGACTATGCCGTATTATACCCATGAACCACGGAAGACTGGCTCCCGTCCTCCAGAACCTATGAAATATATCTTCGCGTTTGATGTGTCGTATGAGGCCGTGCAGCTAGGTTTTCTCCACTCAGCATGTGCGTGTGTCTCCCGAATACTGTTCGGTGGGACAGGCACAGACGGTGCAACTCTCGACGCGTGTTTCCCACCAGAATGCAGCGTCGCATTTTTAACCTACGACTCGACGATTCATTTTTATGATCTTTCGGTATGTATGATCCCATCATGTTTACGTCTAAAGATTTATTTATCTTATTCAGGCAGATTCAGTTAGGATGTTGGTTGTTTCGGATATCGAGGAAGTTTTTGTACCATTGCAACGAGGTCTTTTTGTGAACCCTGTACAACGTCGGTATGCCTTCCGTTATAAAAATCCTGACATGGTTATCAGAATTCTGCTCTAGGGAGGCTCTTGAGTCATTTTTAGAGGCATTGCCAACTCGTTTCGAGAACACCTTTCACCCTGAAGCTGCCCTTGGTCCTCTCCTCCGCTCTTGCCACGCTGCTCTCGTGAGTAACAGCACTCTTTTCCAAAATGTTTCTTATATCATGCAAAGGCAGGACATGGTGGTCAAGTATTTGTGTTTTCTGGCACAATGCCCACAGTAGGGATAGGGCAACTCAAAGGTCAACCAAACGAGGCCGACGTTTTTGATACTGACAAAGAGCGAGTGCTGTATCAGCCTCGCGATACCGAGTGGATTGAGATCGGGCAGGATTGTGCAGCGGATGGAATTGGAGTCCATATGATCCTTGCCCCAATCAAGTACATGGATATAGGCTCCATCGGTATGAGTTGTCTCTCTCATTATACCAGAAGAGATGTTGATAGGAATTATAGGTGTCGTTGCGTCGTTGACAGGCGGTGACCTGTTGTATCATCCCCGTTACGACCCATCACGAGACGAGATAGTGTTGGAGTCCCAGCTACAGCGTCTTGTGCGCCGTATGCAAGGCTATAATTGTGTCATGCGAATACGATCTTCATATGGTTCGATCTCTTCGCCCAACTGTATCACCATCGTATCCATATTTCCACAGGTATCAATGTAACAAAAACTCATTATGGCAATTTCTACCAAACCTCCCCGACTACCCTTGAATTTGGCGTTCTCGACGCTGACAAGGCCATCTCCGTCGTCCTCGAACACTCCGGTCGAACACTGTCTTCACGAGATACTGTCCATCTACAATGCTCGGTACTCTACACGACTGTTTCGGGTGAACGGAGAGCACGGATATGTAACCTTACCTTGCAGGTGGCTGAATTGGCTGCGAATGTATTTCAGTTTGCTGATTTGGACGTCACCGTTTGTCATATGGCTCGAGAAGGTGCGTTTCTCCTTTTACACATGATCTGCAAGTACGCCGTTCTGATCTCTTGTAGCGTTGGATTCTCGAACGAAGCAGAAGATGTCGGTATTGAGGGAAGAGTTGACGGAGAAATGTGGGTCTTTGTTACTTGGATATCGGAGGAATTGTGCCGCTGCTTCGAGAATCGATCAGGTAATCTATCTTCTAGAATTTGAAGTAGCAGGTTTTGAATGGGTTTCTTTCAGATGATCCTACCCGAAGTGTTCAAAATCTTACCATCGTACACGCTCGCTTTAGTCAAGAGCAAACCTCTTAAAGGTCCGCTACTTTCCTCTCGTTATCACGCCCATACCGAGTTTGTCTACATCAGGAGTGCATGTCTCATCTGATGTCCGCAACTATCACGCCCACCGGATGAACTCAATGCCTATTCGCAGCCTAATTCACTACCTCTATCCCCAATTGATGGCACTCCACGATCTCGAAGACGATGCCGCACTGCCCCACGACGAGTCCGGACGCATACACCTCCCCAGCGTAATGCGCAACTCTCATACGTTCATGGAAGCTAACGGCATATATCTGATCGGTACGTTGAACGTACTTCTTTCCTCGGATCCGGTTTTTCGAATCCACATCCAATGCCTGCAGATAACGAAGAAACATCTATCTTCTGGATTGGTCACAGTGTCTCTTCCCAACTACTTTGCGATCTATTCGGAGTGGATGACATAATGACATTGAACCCAAAGCTGGTGAGTATCCTTTACTATCTTTTGGCATATTCCCTAAATTCTGACCTCAAGGCGCAATTACCGTCGCTGGAAACACGCTTGTCGATCCAAGTTCGAAATATCCTCCATGAACGTCGTTTACGTCGGGGCCGGATAAACGTCCTTCGGCTAGCCCGGCAGAACCTTGACGCCACTGAGCTCGAGTTCAGCGATATGCTTGTTGAGGACCAGAACAACGGAAACTTGTCGTACACGGACTGTAAGCGATACTTTGTCTCCTTCAAGATGCTTCTAATGTCGTCTGTAGATCTTGCCCTGGTGCATAAACAAATAGCCAATGTGGTATGCCCATTATGCAGGCAGATTTTCGTTCATCTCACTGATTCTTTCCTAGCTGAAAAATGGAGGCTCATTATCAGGTGCTTCGAGTATGCGGGGTGGATCTCCTTGGTAGCGTTACGATCCTTCTGATATTAGACAAGTTTACGGCAATCCGATTTTGGTTTTGACGCATGAAGGTATGAAGTACGTTGATATCACGAAGAACGAAGGAATAGGTAGGAGAAAACATAAACGTAGGTGATTATCGAAACGGAACGAAAGACAGCATAATGAAACAGATGTGGTATAGTATGAAAATCGAGCCCAATCAAATCAAGAACTAAACGGGGAGTAAAAGTCATATTAGAATACAGTCTATTCTGTTGCCGTTGGTATGGGTTTGCGAGATCGTCGTGAGCCAAAGCGAAGCTTTCCATCATCCCCACGACCCCAGGAGAACATACCGCCACCATCATTTGAATGAGCACTAGTGCTGCCTGCACGAGAGCGGAAGGACCAAGTTGAAGGTGATGCGGGACGTGCTGGATGATCCTGACTCCCAGGTTCCAAATGATCGCTGTGCTGTTTATAGTGATGATGATGATGTTTCCCAGAGTTCCCGACAGTGTGACGCCCATCACAACACGCACGAACATTCTCGAGGCCTTCATAACCTTCATCCGACATACCATCCCCATGAAGTTCAAAGTCCAAGTCGTCGTCTGCTTGTTTTAAGACCTCGACAAATGATTTCGTCGGACTATAGGGACTATATGGACTCTCTGTGCCCCATCGCAAGTATTCCGCAGCAGGAGTGTTCGAACGTTTGCCTATGGATCCTCTGACTGACAGCTGGGATCGACTGCGTTGACCGCGAGGTGTAGTGTTCCAGGTCTCAGCACCTCGAACACTTCGAATGCTTCGTGGACTTCGTGGGCTTGTGTTGGGACGGCGCTCTTCATCTGAGAAGACTTGAGAGATAGGACTTTGAGGCACGACTGTAGCGTTTCCGGGTGATCCGAGGTTCATGGCTGAAGGTCGAGAGAGAAGGTATTCCAGGGCCTGATAACCGGTGTATTAGACATAGCCCAGTCAAAAAAAGAAAGGACGATCCGTACATTGACCCACATGTCGTGTCTCTCTTTGTTTGGGGCCGTAATCTTCATCTCTCGCTGAGGCGTAGACACGATGACACTGTATTGGCATATACCAGGCGGCATAGGGTTGGGATCCAATACTGATCGAACTCCCTCGATGTATGCTATTACAAGTGATGTTAGTGTCAATTTCCTAGGATCAGTGGAGTCACATACCACTCTTAGCACTGGACTCTGAGACGTTCACAGATCCAGGGTCTGCAGAGCTCCAATACAATGTCCTCGTATACGGGTGCACCCAGAAGAACCTCTTGTGCCTGGCTGTGCCGTGACCCTTTCCAAGTGTACGGCGAGTGTATTTATACAGGAACTCCCCGATCATAGTCTGTGTGATAGCGTGAATGACAGACGGGTCCGTAGTAGTATGTGACCGAGGCGTCGTATTTGCCGTCTTGTTTGGGGTGATAGGGTCAGGCAGCGTCTCTTGAGGTCGGAAATGATCAGACGACATAGATGAACGAGGCGAAGCTACGCTGCGCTCCGAAATGAGGGAAGTCTGCGAGAACTGTCTTCTGTCTACACGTTCGCGGGGACTCAGCCAGTTTAAAGTTCCAACCTGCGGGGAGGAGTATTGAGCATGGGCAGCTGCATTCGCCGCCGACCTGAAGCTGCTTGTCGACGGTGGTTGGCGGAGACCCGCTTGGGATGGAGGCATACTCGAGCCGGGTTGACGGCCATTGTGCATTCCTTTGCCAGGCACAGAGAGTACCGACCCGAACGTTGGTGTTGTAGCGCGTTGAATAAGTTCTGGAGGTGGAGGCGACGATGGCCTGGGCGGCGGCACATCGCCTGTACTCGACCCCGACGGGATTCTCTTGTCGGGAATAAAACTAGGCGGGGGCATGCTGGAGGGTGGCGGGGGCAACTTTGGTGGAGGGGGAAGCATCATCATTGGAGGCTTTGACTTGTCCACCACCGTGAGCGTGGTCGCTGTGGAAGGCACACGGCTCCTGGGTCTTTCGTCGGCCAGAGATGAAACAACCGATTCCATAGACTGCCGCCTGTCCGCGATTGAGGTTCGAGAGCGGCTGAGGGTTCCACTTGTCTCCCTCAGAATGTTTGAAAGCGGACCTGGGGTCCCGATGGGTATCGCAGCGGATACAGGAGTTGTAGGGACAGTGGCTGATGTTGCTGGTGCCGGTAACGTCCCATTTGTAGGAGCAGATGCAGCGGTCGTTGGTGTATGAGGAACGAAATGGAAGTGCTGACCAGGAGTCGAGCCAACACGATACAACCCAGGAGTTGTTGGAGCGGGAGGAGGCGGAGGCTTCCACTCATCTGTTTGAATCGAAATTTCTTTGACTTCAGGTTTGGGAGGGACAGGCGCCGGTACCATGACTTCAACAATGATACGTTCTGGCTCGGGCTTGAAGTCCGCTGAGACACTGGCGTCCTCGAATACACGTGGAGGCTGATGAAGAGCAGCATAATACGATGATGGACGACGGGAAACACCCTCAGCCGAGGCAGTCGACGAATTATCATGTTGACTAGTTGTCATTCGTGAAGCCTTGATACTCTCGCCGTCGTCTTCAGACTCCGAATACTCGTTATCGGTCATGGTCAACACCGAGTGGAAGTCGTCACGACTCTCCGTGCCAGATGGTGTAAACATTGAGATACTCTGACGCGCATCTTGGTAGTCCTCCATGTCTGTTTCAGTCTCGCCACCTGTCTCCGTCTCGTTCCCATCGTCATCCTCCTCCCCACTAGCTTCAACCATCTCAGTAAGGAGTGGCCTTGTGATAGTGGTATCACCGCTCATAGAACTGCTGAACGACCTGTCAAATTGAGTGATAGTCGTACGATGGCTTTCATCTCCAACAGGTAAGCCCACTCCGAGGTTGCTTAATGCAGGTCGCGAGAAGACTGTAGCCAATGTCTGAGTGTCGACGTCGAAGGTCTCCTTTTGGATTGTCTGCGTTCCTGCCTGGACAAAGACAAGAGCTGGAATGGGTTCGGGTTCAGGATCAGTACCGATGTTCATATGTACCAAAACTGGTGAAGGGGCGGGTGGTGACACAGAGGGTTCGTAGATGTGTTGAGTGGCCACCTCAGCCATCACGACAACAATCTCATCCGTCTGCATCATCTGATGCATCATCGCCACTGGTGAAGGCTCGACGACAGGCTCAGGCTCAGGCTCCACCTGAATTGCCATCTCCGCCATCTCTGGAGGCACAATAACCACAGACTCCAGAACTGATTCAGGTTCTGGAACGGGTTCAGGCTCTGTCTGACAGGCAAAATCAACCATCTCCACTGTCTTATGCAACTCCTCGATCTCTTCAAGGAAGTCCTGGCTCTTCAACGGTGTGCTCATTTCACCAAGCAGCTCAGCAGAAAGAACGTCAGGGGCATCGACAAGGGATGGCGGGCGCGCTTCCTTGTACGGCACACCACCCCTTGCGCGTCTACCGACAGTTCGCCGACCACGTGCAGAATTACTAAGTGAGTGACGAAGAGGACTGCTGGTGTATGACCCATTCGATGGAACGCGACGCAAGATGTTGGCGAAGGCGGGATCCATGCCTTCAACGCTGGTGACGCTCGCACGGTTAGAATTGGTTTCCATAGGCGATGGAGAGCGTGAGGGGCTAGCAGTGCCCGAACGTGGTCCATCGTCATCGATTTCGACATGGTCTTTCTCCAAACTTTTTGTGCTGAAGACACTGCTTTCGTCTTCTTCTGGCTTGCTAAAGTGGATGGGGATGGGAGGGACAGGAGGGGGAGGTGAGTCGTCAAAGTTGTCTCCACCGTTGTATTCGGAAGCAGGGCTTGCACTGGCCATGCCCAGTCTCTGCATGAGTGTGATGCTGCCTCTCCCGCGGCCTCTCCCGCGTCCGCGTCCTCCAACCTTGAATGGAGTGAGTTTACGGGCCTTGCTCTTTTTGTTGTCGGAAAACTCATCTTCGTCGACATCGTCGACTGCATCATCACCAAGATCAGCAGGAAGACCGCCTGGGGAGGCCTCCAACTTCGCTCGGTATTCCATGCGCAACTGCTTCTCCCTGTTGAGTGTGCCTTTTAGAGTATTGATCTGCCTCTGAGCATGGGCGAGCCTTTGTTGCAGTGCCTCAAACTCATTGGTAGGATGGTTCGCGGCTAAGAAAGGTGCGCGAATAGGTGACGCATCGGGTGTATCGTCGAAATCATCCATATCCTCGCCAAATATCAAACTAGTGTCCATCTTCCGTCTATTCGTCGAAGCACCACCAGTAAAGAGATCGTTGTCGGTGTTGTCACCAGCGGGCGTAAGGAAACCATCAGTACTCGCCATTCCACCTGGCGTAAGAGGGGACCCAAAACGTGGGAAGCGCCGGCTGGCCTTGGCTACTTCATTCTTGAGATTGTCGATCGTCTGCTGCAGGTCAGACTTGTCGCGTGCAAGACCAGCAGCGTGTCGGCGTGCTTGAGCAATATCCGTTTCATGTTTGGATTTTACTTCTTCCACCACGGTTGAAAGACGCTCGGATTCGTTCTTGTATTGGTCGCTAGCCTCACGGGATCCTGCAAGAAGCTTGGTAAGACGCTTCTGCTCTCCTTCCAGCCGTTGAGTCGAAGCTTGGGAATCGCTGAGTTGGGTGTGAAGTTCCTGTATTTTGACTTCAAGATTCCAATTTTCCTCCTTGTACTTATCTGGATAATGATGTGACGTATTAATCAACCTTTCAGAACTAGGAAGTCAAATGCTATACCGGAACTTTGTTCTTGTTGTCGAAGAGCCGTTCGGAGAGTTTCAACAGTTTTGTCCGCGTCGTCTTTCTCCTCCTTCATATCCTGGATAGCTTTGTCGCGTTCTCCAAGCAAGCTTTGCAGTCGACGAACTTCAGTCAGCAATCCACTACCAATTTCGAAAGCAAATTCTATTATGACCCGATCAAGTAACGATCATTATGTACATGCAACGAATACGTACCAACGTCATCAGCACGATGGGCAGCATTCTTCGCCCTTCTAGACTGGGCTGCTGACGTGCCAGCAAACGGCTTTGACCGCTCGGGTTCTTCGCGTGGTGTTTCAGGAGAAGCAAAAGACGGTGAAGGTATTTTACCATTGAAGGCTCTCTGATGAACACCAGAGCTGTTATTAAGCACAATGTCTGTAATTTCCGATACCACACACCTTTGAGCTTCCGAAGGCAGTAGAAAGTTGAGCATTCTCGCCATCCCAAGCGAGCATAGTATCCGCAAGTTCACGGTATCTTTCTCGTGCAGTGGAGTCAATGACATCGTCATCTGCTTTCTCAACCTCGAGTTCCTGTAGCTGCCGAATGCGTTCCTCAAGTTCCACTCGCTGGGCCAGAACCCGCTGCCCTAGAGTCGCCGCTTGTTGAAGTTGCTTTTCCTTGTTGTCAAGGATAGTTTGTAAGTGAAATTTCATATCGCCTGCGGATGTGAAAGGAAGGCTTGGAGCAGAAAAGTCGGGCATATGGGGCAAAACAGGAGGGCCGTCTGACGAGGAAGCCATGGCCAGCAGATGGCGCGGCCCAGATAGCCTTCACGGTCGATTCCAAAGACAACCCGAAACCGCGTACTATCCAATTTCACACGGTCACGCGTACCTTCAAACATGCTGGCTCAACCTATTCTTCCACAACATCTCTTTTGAGCACTCCAGCTGCTTTCTACTGAAGGATAGGACATCCAAACTCACGCAACTTTTCGCTTATCTTGGCCCTTCGTACTATTGATTGTCTCGTGACATTGGCTTTCAACTGCACCCAATTGGTACAATCACCGCGTGCACCTCTTTTGTCTAGTGAAGCATGCTCCTGAGAGTCTTGGCAATGGTTTTCCTCATCCAACAAGCCTTCTATAACCACCATGATTAGAAGCTCCTCGGGCGGTTCACGTGTGCCGTGCGGTCGTACTAGACGAACTTGAGAAGCGTTAGAGTGAGAAGTCCAACTGCAGCGTCGTCTCTAAAGCACCTTTCTTGAGCATGTGTTAAGCGTCGATTTAGATATGTATCAACCTACACTATACCAAATATCTTCTACGCTCTTCTCAATTCCATTCAACTACTTGATTTCTCCCAGGTGCTATCTCAAGCTAACCTTCCCATCCTATTCCAAATATCTTCTACGCTCTTCTCAATTCCATTCAACTACTTGATTTCTCCCAGGTGCTATCTCAAGCTAACCTTCCCATCCTATTCTTTATTCCGAGATTCAACAGACACATCGACAGATCCCCCCTCCCCCCCGAAGAACTTTGACTGGTGGCATGCATTTGGTGAGGAGTTTTCCATGGCAAGTAGTTTGTCGCCACTTCTAATGGGGATTTCACTGACGAATTTAGAATACTCTGTATAGTGTCCCTATGCTCAACGTGTGGTTTGCTGTCGAGTAGCAGCTTCCCATGTGGGACCCATGCGCGAACGGTCTTCCACTGCTGCCCTATAAAGATGGATACCAAAAAGCACAATATCTACCACCTCAGGTAAACTCATCTTTCTCAAGCTCCTCGTTCAGCATGTTCTCCAACTCTCTTCGTGCTACTTTGTTGGCCCTCGTCGCCTCGGCTATCGCTGTCTCTGCTACACCCAGCCTCTCAGTCAAGGTTACCGGTTCGTAATCAAAGCTGTTCCTTAAGCCATTTGTTGATCTGTATTCTAAGGTGAACCCTCCGTCGCTGGGGTTGACAACCTCATCGTGACGACGACTATCACAAACACAGGAGATGAGATCCTCACCCTCCTCAATCACCCCGAGTCCCCTTTGAACAAGCTCCCCGCTAACACATTCACCATCAGTGATGCCAATGGTGCCAACCCCGCCTTCACTGGTATCAAGGCTAAATACGTTCCTGCGAAGGCAATCGCTGCAGGAAAGGACGCTGTCACTGTCCTTGCTCCCGGTCAGTCCGTTGAGGCTAAACATAACTGTAAGTCTACACAACTCAATATCTCGTTTACAAGTCATCTGACAAATCACCCCATCAGTGGCTGAAGCCTACGCTTTCGACAAGGAGGGCGAGTACAATATCGCCTCGAACAATCTCTTCTATCTCGTCAATGCTAACAAAGAGGCTGTCCCCATCTACGCCACCAGTGAGGCCCATACCACCAACCTCACTGGCAAGCTCGCTGTTCGCCGCTCTACCCAGATCAAGCGCGCCACCTATAATGGTTGCTCGACCACTTATCAAGCCGCTCTTGTCAGCGCTGCCACCGGTGCTCAGACCTATGCTGCTAACGCACTTTCGTAGGTTTATTTCTTTCTCTACGATCGCACACACATTAATATTCTCTTCCAGATACCTCAACTCCCACACCTCGTCGACTCCCCGCTTCGACACCTGGTTCGGGACATATACTACCTCCCACCACACCACCGTCACCAGCCATTTCACAGCAATCAGCAGCAACACCTTCTCTTCGTACACCTTCGACTGTACATGCACAGACAGCGATATATACGCCTATGTCTATCCTGACACCTTCGGCTATGTTTACCTTTGCGGCGCCTTCTGGAGTGCTCCCACCACTGGCACCGATTCCAAGGTACGTCTTTCAACACCTTCGAATGCCGGTAGCTGATTGTTTCGCTTCAGTCTGGCACTCTCGTCCATGAGTCCTCGCACTTCAGAGTCAACGGTGGTACTGAGGATTACGCCTATGGCCAAAGCGCGGCCAAGGCGCTCGCCATTAGCGATCCTGCTAGGGCCATCTTCAACGCAGACAGCCACGAGTACTTCGCTGAAAACAACCCTGCTCTGTCCTAACTCGACAGTCATACTGATCGATCATAGAACCTACCTTTTTGCTACACTTCTCAAAGTTTCTGACGTCGTAACCTTTTAAATCCGGTCCTGCCCAAGAGATTGTTCCACTTGATCCTACACTTTTGGAGCTGAGGAAGATGTTTGAAAGCACACGACTTTAATCTCAACGTTACATCATCGCCATACTTCTACATCATGTGAACACAGTTCCATATGCACATCTCCCGATACGAAGCATATCCCACTTTTCAAAACGCAGATTGAATGCTAAATTCGCTAATAGCTGGTGCATGTGAAGTTATTATTGACTTCTATCGATCGGGAATCAGAAGCTTTCTTTGCCACCCTCAGGGGCATAATACGAGTAAGTTGATCCAACGATGTCGACGTGAGCACTAGCGAGCTGGGGCGCATACAAGGGCATCGTCTCGTATTGACACGGCCAATTTCCAAAAACACTACCATTGTTGTACATTTACATATATGCCACTTTGAAAATCAAGCACTTACACAGTATGTAAGTTTGTCTTGAAACGGTCGCCAGTTCTTTTAATGAAAACGTCACAGTCGTTTGGAGTCAGTTAGTACGATGTTGCTTTTGAGCAGCTTTTCTAAGTTAAAGGCAGTCTAGTGAAGATGAAAAAACTGGTCATTTTCGTACTAGTAATAGATAAGATCGAACAAGATAAGACTCCAACCGTGACTAATTTACAAAGATGATGGAACAAGACAACCACTTCAACTACTGGAATGTCGATGTGGATGATGCGCTAGACTCGATAGATGACTCTCCCCTCTGGCCGTGGTGATACCCCATTTGATGCGAGGCACCTGGATTGGATCGTCGAGATGAAGAAGGGGGTGCTACTCTCTCATGCTGATAATAACACTTGATAGATGGTGTACGAGGGCTAGGTCCGCTTGAAAATTGAAGGTGCGAACAACACTCTCATGTAATGGTAATTTCTTTCGGCTTGGGGTGTGGTATGAGGGCTCGATCGACGGGATGGAGATGCAGACTTCTCCCGAGGTGATACTCTAGACTGATGGTGGTGGTGGTGGTACACCCCATCTTGAGACGGGGTGGGAGCCTGGCTAGATCGACGAGATGGAGATGCGGACACCTCTCTCCTCTGGGTATGATCATTGCCAGTTTGATACGGGGTAGACTGCTCAGATGGATCTCTCCTCTGGTCGTGATGATGCCTGGGTTTAGCCTGAGATATATAGGATGCGCAAAGGGTAGGTTGGTGACAGGACGACTCGGATACAGAGGTGGCAGATGGCTTCTTCGGACTCCTCTCGACATCGGATGATACATTGCACTTAGCGGGATGAGGGAGGCGGCGTGATGGTGGAGGAGTCTGGCGAGGGCGATATTCGGCATCATAAGCAGATGCAAACGTGGTGAGCAT